>APFE030369194.1:0-40436 GCA_000404065.3 Pinus taeda
GTGGCAACGGTGGCGTTGGGATCCGTATCAATAATCTACTTCCCTTTGTCATTCCCCTTATCGGATTCTAACTCAGAGTCAGAACATGCATCTAATTCTGAAACCTTTAGCTTAGCCACCAATGACTGCTTGGCCCGACACTTACTTGTGTTGTGAGTGGAGCTCTTATGGAACTCACACCATTTTCCTGTGTCCTTTTTCAGCTTCGCAGCACTGTTCTTTGCTTGTAGCTTTGGCGGGTTGTCTTGGGCTACCCTGCCTTGGATTTTTCCTTTGTTTTGTGGTTTAGAGGAACCTTTCCTTTGCTTCGGATTCATAGATCCAAAGTCTCGCTTCTTTTGTTTAAACTTTTGCTCGACCTTGATGACATATCGGTATGCTGTGCTGAGTGAGGAGATGTTCAGGAATTATATTTCTTCCTGGATGTACTTGTGCAGGAAGCCACAGGATTTTAGTATCAAATGCTGCTCTGAATCCTTGATACCCAACTTTGTGTGAAGGGTATGGAAAATATTGGTAAACTCTGGCACGTCTTGGTCCCTTCCCTACTGAAGCGTGGTCCACTTTATGTATTGATATTCATAGCTTCCAACAGGGTAGTACTACTCCTTGATGGCATCCCAGAATGAATTCCAAGTGGGTGCAGCTGAAAATAGTGAGCTGGTATTTTCATCCTTTTGCTCGTAGTACGTTTCCCAGCAGTCCTTGACGTGGGGTGGTGCTTTGAGAAGAGCAAAAACAATCTTTTCCCGACTCGAAAATTCATGAACAGAAAATCAACCCTCTAGTAAATTTAACCATTTATCTACAGCATCTGCGTCTATCTGACCCTTGAATATGGGGATTTCAAAATTAAATTGTACCTTAAAGGGTTTGGCATTTCCAGAGTAGCTGCTAGAAGCCGATGCATCGCTTCTGGGTAGTCACTGAAGGATCTGGGCAAAGTTGTCCATCATAGCATTCCTTTGTCACTCGAGGGCTTCTTCGAGCAATATTTTGATAGGATCTCCTGCCCCCTCGTAATTCTTCTCATCCTCCATGGGAGGCTATCGGGATTTGCGAGGCTGGTCTTGCAAAGGTTCGACCAATTCAAGCCCTAACTCCTTATATCCCGACCTCGTTGGGGACATGCAAAGAAAAACAGAGAAAAAGTAGACCGCTCTGATACCAATGATCTGGATTTAAATAGGAATGCAACAAATTACAGAGATAACCATAAACACAGATATGTAGTGGAAACAATACTTCATTTCATTAATGTAAAATACTGAAATATGCTTACAAACAGTAATGGAAATAAACCAGCTAGGGCGATGGTAGCTTATCTCTGAGAAGAGATGTGGCAGCTACATGCCTTTGAACTCCCTTACAATGAGGCTCGAAGGCCTATTTATTGTTGAGAAATAATGGAAAACCCTAAACATCCAAAAACCTAACCCTAGAATATGAAATGCTAAATTGTATGCCCCGTTTGGGTAAATTGGTACATCAACTTCCCGAGGTCATAACTTTGGCATATGATCTCCATTTGACGTGCACAATATCTCGTTAGAAAGATCTATCCGAGAACTACAACTTTGGGAAGATCAACATTAGTCCATGAACCCATGTTACACCCAGTTTTCCCAAAAAACATCATTTACGGCCTCAAAATCGCTCCGGAAGTTCAGGACCTGAAAAACTGCTAAAAATAGTAAGTTGTGCTACAATTAAGGAAACTGAAAATGTTGAGAGAAACAATGGTTGGGGTCTAAGTGGACTTAGCAGGTGACCACCAATGTCCACCTGGATCAAATAAGAAACATATAATATTAAAACATAAATGTATACATACTGTTATGGCATTTTGAATAGAACTTGAGTCTTCGAAATCAATAAAAGCATAACAAACTCTTGTATCCTGTAAAGGTACAATCAGACATAATCTGGCTCAGCTCATATAGATGAAAAAAACTTTAAAAATAGACAAATAGAGAGACAATGTCAGTTCGCACCTTTCGGTTAACCACACTGACCCCTCCAAGTCTAATTTTCCCAAACTTTATAAACTCCATTTCTAATTCAGAAGAGGTGATAATAAAAGATATATTCCTTATGTATATCAATCTTCCATCACTTGAGGAATGACAAAAGCAATAACGGGTCAACAAAACATGAGTAAAATATTTAATGAGTTTAGAGTTTATTTAGTGAAGATTAAAAATAACAAATGTTTCTCAACCTAACTATAAGTTATGTAGACTGGCGATTCTGAGTTGAAGAAAAACACGCAGAGCTAGGGTTTGTAGCAGGAGAATAGCGTTGGGCACCATGGAGAGGTGAGAAGGGGGGAGTTCCACTCCTTCCTACAATTAGGTAGTCTCTAATCGATTCAAGAAACCACTGGAAGCTGAAACCGAGGTTTTAGGAAGAGGGAAATAGGAAAACATAAGCTCATAGGGGTAGGAAAATATGCAAGAAGAAGTCAGATGAGAGAGCGAATAGGAGGAGATAATAAGAAAGTTGACCCCAGAAATCAGACTGGACCATGTAAGCCTAGGGCAATCATCACACCCCAAGAGGTGTTAAGTGATCCAGTGCTATAGGCACATAGGGAGCACATGGCGACTTATGCAGTGATATGTAAATTCATGGGGTTATGGAGAAGGCTTTACATGCATGGATAAAGAATCATTGGAAACCTAAGGGAGATATAGATCTGCACATTGGATCCAAGGGTTTCTTAACAGTAGTTTTTACAAACATATAGGATAAAGACAGGGTGTTTGAAGGAGGACCATACTTCTATGCTGCTACAGGCCTCTATATGTGGCCATGGGTGATGAATTTTGTCTCGGAGCGAGAGACATTCACTTCAGTGCCAGTATGGATAAGGCTCTATTCCCTACCTATAGATTATTGGCAGCTAGAATCATTAAAAGCCATAGGCAATAAACTAGGGCATTTTTAGAAAAATATCAGAGGCCAAAGTGCGAGGAAAATGTACCTCCTTTGCCCGATATGCGTAGAGATGGATTGTTCTAGAGCTCTACTGGATGAAATAATTCTAGAAGCATATGATGAAGAATGGGTGCAAGCGGTGGACTATGAGCATGTTCCTTTCAGATGCTGCAAATTCCATGAACACGGGCATCTCTTCAGAGACTGCCCCTTAAACAAAATGGAGAGCAGAATTAAAGCAAACTCAGGGAAATAAATTGAAAGCTTTAACAAAGTGGGGAGCAGAGGTAAAGGAAGGAGAAAGTACCAGAAGAAAATCAACGACCAAAGCCAACTTGGTCATAATAGGTTCAAGGTATTAGGAGAAGAAGAGGAGCACGGTAAAGTGAACCAGATACTAGAGGACAGCCCTGCAGAGAAGGAAAAGGATGATAGCATAGAGGATATACCTAAAAACAACAAAAAAAGGAGGATCTTCTGAACACTATGGAACTTGACAGGGACCAAGAGATGACCCAGAGCGAAGTGGGAACAGAGGATCATGAACTGCAGGATATTCTTGAAAGGGAGCATCTCGATCTGGAAAAGTTCCTGGAGCAGGGAACTACCAAAGGAATGGATTCACTACCTCAAGAGGAGTTTAATAGAGTGCAACAACGATTCCTCTGGAGAACTCAGGAAAAAGGTTTGAGGGTCAAAAGAAACCATGATAGTTAGGACAACGAAGGGGTTAAAACGATGGAGGCAACATTGGGACAAGCTCCCAAGAACCCAAGCAGGAAAAGAGGAAGGAAAAAATAGAATGAGCTGCCGAGAGAGTGTGGAAAACTCATGATCAACTCAGGTAAGATGAAATACCTAACTAGTTACTCATTTACAAATATTTCTTAATGAAGCTTACAACATGGAATATTAGGGGTCTAGGAAGTAAAAGGAAACAAATAAATCTCAGCAATAGAATGAAAGAAGAAAAACCATATATGGTTTTTATCAGGGAAACAAAATGTTTATAGACAAAATAAGAGAGATACATATCAAATGGCTTATTAAATATGAATATCTAGAAGTTAAAGCAAACAAAGCAACAGGAGGAATTCTCACACTTTGGAACCCTCAAAAAATTGGTATCCTAGATGCTAAAGCATCCAAGAACTATCTATCAATGGTCATCCAACCTTTGGGGGACAAGGAATTTTATTGGCTCACAAATGTATATGGTCCACAAAAGCTGGAAGATAAACTCAGACTTCTAACCTCATTGGAGGAGTTAAGAGAAAGACATTCGGGTATCCCCTGGATTCTGGGATGGGACTTTAATATGATCAAGTCTCTATCATAAAACAAAGGTGGGACTAGATCACTAGGCAAAGATTCCATAAAATTTCTGAATTTCATAAACAACATGAGGCTAGTAGATATAGAGATAAGTAATGGTATCTTCACCTGGAATAATAAGAGGGGAGGAGTGTCTCAAGTGGCCTCTAAACTTGACAGATTCATTATCTTACAGGACCTCATCCTCACATGCCATAACTTATCAGCTATGATACTTCCTTTTGGAGGCTTGGACCACTGGCCTATTCAACTTGAAGCGTCCTTTATAGGAACTCCAAGAAATAGACCTTTCAGGTTTGAAAACATTTGGCTTACCCATCCTAACTTCATCAACAATATTGAAAGATGGTGGACAAAAGATATGCAATTTCAGGGTACTAAAATGTTCCTTCTGCATCAGAGATTGAAACACGTCAAACACAGGCTTAAAGATTGGAATAAGAATGAATTTGGCAATATATTCAAAGCCAAAAAAGCAGTTGAATGGAAACTACAAGAAATTAACTAGACCCTCATCACAGAAGGCTTCACCGAGGAGAGTAAGGAACAAGCTAACTATGTTCAACAAGAATGGGAAGGCTTATGCAAGCAAGAGGAGATCTTCTAGAAACAGAAATTGAGGGTACAATGGTTAAAAGAAGGAGAAGGGAATATAAGGTTTTTTCACAAATCTACCATGGATCATAGGTCTCATAACAAGATTTCAAAAATCAAAGATACTCAAGGAAAACAAGCTCACTACACACCAAGAAATAGAAACTTTTCTAGTTCAACATTTCCAAGGCATAGCCGAGGAGCCTCTCATAGACAGATCACAATTTATCAAGGACTTCACAAACCACATTCCTAAGCTAGTGACAAGAGAAGACAATTATAATCTTAACAGGCCAGTAAATGAAGAGGAAATCGACAAAGTCATTAAAGAAATGAAAAATGGGAAAGCTCCAGGTCTGGATGGTTTCAACGTTGACTTCTTCAAAGCATGCTGGGAAATAGTCAAGCAAGATATCCTCGATGTGGTGGAGGACTCAAGGAAAAACAAAACTATTCTAAAGGTGCTCAACACCTCTTTCATAGCCCTGATTCCAAAGTAGGAGAATGTTATCACACTCGATAGATTTAGACCCATAGCATTATGCAATGTGGTGTACAAAATTATTTCCAAAGTAATTGTGAACAGACTTAAGCCCCTTCTCCCAACTCTTGTGTCTGAGGAGCAAATTGGATATGTGGAAGGCAGGAAAATTCTTAATAACATCATTCAAGCTCACGAGGTGGTTCACTTACTTAAGAGTAATAATCATGTAGGTATGATCATTCAACTTGACCTAGAGAAGGCTTATGATAATCTGAGTTGGGCATACATCAAGGAAGTACTGATAGCATATGGCTTTGACCATAATTTAATAAGATGGGTAATGGCCCTTGTAACCACCTCAAGTTTTTCAATCATGCTAAATGGCTCACCATACAAGACCTTTAAGCCCTCGAGGGGACTCAGACAAGGAGATCCACTCTCACCCTTCCTCTTTATTCTCATGATGGAAGGGATAGGCAATACAATTAAATATGCTAAAGTAGAAGGCAAAATCCAGGGTCTTAAACTCACTATAAATGGGGATACCTTGACCCATCAACAATTTTTTGACAACACCATGCTGCAAGGTACACCCACTGTTAAGGAAGCTCAAGCCTTAAAACAAATCCTGAATGACTTTGCTATGGCTGCGGGGATAGAGGTAAGCCTAAACAAATCAAAGATTTTCTTTTTTAATACTGATATTTCTATTTAGAGAAACCTCACCAGAATTCTAGGCTTCCAAAGAGATATGCTACCCTCCAAATATTTTGGAGTACCTCTAATAGACAAACCTTTGAGCAAGGCAGTTTGGGAGCTGGTTACTAATAAAATACAGGACAAAATCCGGAAATGGACAAACAGGTCTTTGAATTTAGTAGGACGGCTACTGCTTACAAAATCTATCCTACAAAGTGTCCCCATCTTCATGCTTTCAGCCCTTCCAACTCCTAAAGGAGTAATGCAACACATCATAAATATCCAAAGGGATTTTCATTGGGGCAAAGGGGAAGAGAAAAAGAAATGGGCTTTAGTAGCCTGGGATAAGATATGTAATCCAAAGATACATGGAGGTTTGGGACTTGATGACCTTGAAACCCTAAACTAAGTCTTGGGGGCAAAAATATGGTGGAGATGGCTAAAAGAATGGGTTTCCCCTTGGGCCAAAGTATGGAAATAGAAATATGCAAACAATTGGCAAGAAAGGGATTACATTTTTGGACTCATCAAAGGCTCCCACATTTGGAACAAATCTTGGGAGAATAGAGCCATAGTTCAGAAACACAGTTTCAAGGAGATCAGAGATGGAAACCTTGCTTGGTTTTGGGAAGATAATTGGAAATAGGAACCTAAAATGTTAAAAGAAGAATTTTCCAATCTCAAGAATGATACTGACGACAAAGGGTTACTCAAAGTAAATGAATTTTGGGATCAGGATAGAAGTGATGGAAAATGGAGAAAATGGAAGAACCTAGTAGACAGTGATGACTCCCCGTTGAAAGCCCAGGCAGAAGCTCTTACAGTCATCTTGGAATAGAGAAAGATTTTGAAATCAACATCTTCAAACCAACTAAGATGGGGTAAAAATAATGAAGGCAACTTTAACCTCAAAGAGGCAAAGTGAATAGCCCTGGGGCTCGACTTCCAAAACCCTGATAAGGTATGGAAGGACCTATGGCAGAACCAAAACTGGATGAAAATTAAACTGTTCATGTGGTTAGTGCAGCATAAAAAAATTCTGACTTAGGAAAACCGTAGGAAAAGAGGGGTAGCCGGTCCATCTAGATGTCAGCTATGTGAATTACAAGAAGAAACTATGGAACACCTTCTCAACCTCTTCCCATTCACCTCCACCTTGTGGAATTGGATGGCTTCAATATTTAGATAAACAGACAGGGACATTGGCATCATGACCAGTACTTTGAAGATTTGGAGGAAAAATTTCTCTGCAAATGAAATAATCAACAAAGCATTGGCTTTGGTTCCGGGCTTTATAATATGGGATGTCTGGAAATAACGCAACAACAAAATCTTCAAGAACGGGATTGGGTCACCCTAGAGCATCATGGCTCATATTAAAGCACAACTCAAAGATATTGTAGGAACTCTCATAAAAATCCTCCCTGAAAAGCAACCTCAAGATCAGGATGAGTAGATACTTCTAAATTTGGGACTGTAGGGGCTTTTCCCCCAAGGCACAAACAAGATTGTAAGTCATATAATAGCTGATAAGGAATTCTAGCAACATCCACCTCAGGGTTTTATGAAATGCAATATAGATGGAGCCTCAAAAGGAAACCCTGGTATGGCTGGTTATGGAGGAGTCATAAGAGATGAAAAGGGTTTCATAAAAACCATCTTTCACAGTCATTTGGGGAAGGCCACCAATAATATGGCAGAGCTCATGGCCATGGAGCATTGCCTAGAAATCTTGAGGGACTCAAATTTACATAACACCATAATTGAAGTTGATTCCGAATTGAAAATTAATTCGGTCAAGAAAATTGGCAATGGTTCAACACTAGACAAAGTGTCGAGACACTGGAGGTTACTGCAAGTCTATCAACGTATTCAATGTTAGGTAAACTTGACTCAGGATAGAGTTAAAGTTGCCTAGGTTAAATAGTGATGGTTTTGGGGTACATGGTATTGTGCACCCATAGTATTTTACCCGTGGTATTATATGTAATGGAGCTTATAAAAGGCTAGAAGGACTTCATTGTAATGCAAGACCTAGAGGTGAGTAGTGAAGGCTCACTTGGTCGGATTGGCCAAGGTTTTGGCCAATGCTAATGAGATCTTATTAGGTTGGGTTTGTCCCCGAATTTGGGGTTCTCTCGGATAAACATTTGTGTTTATGTGTTTATGGTTGTTGTTGTTTATTTTTATATTTATTCCTCTCAGTAATTATTTATGTTATGCAGTAAATTTCTTAACAACTGGTATCAGAGCCAGATATTGGCTTCAAAGGGATTCAATGCAGCGTTTTTACAGATCTGGGTCTGGAAAATAATGGTGGAACAATCGTACGTGGAAGAACCTTGAGGAGAATGTGCGGAAGATAGTGCCGTAACTGCCAGGGATCGCAGTGCATTTGCGATATTTGCCGGTTTGGAACATGGTGACGAATTGTTCATGCGGCTTCGAAAATTGTTCATTTTCTGCTATGTGAGGCCACATGTGCTGGAATCTATGAGGTTCTCGTCGGGCTTGCAGTTGGAGTGGTTTGATAAAAGTTTTTGAGCAAATCAAATTGAGAGAGGATGGATCAGAATCGTAGCAGCAATAAACAAAAAAAAAAAAAATGAAGTCAAAATTATTGCATGTAAATGGGCATACCATTATAAGACCTGGTAAGGCATATGTACCCCTCGGTCATCACCGGTAAAGTCTGGGTTAGACCTAGGTGATAGGGGGGATGTCGGGTTAACAATACCCCAGGTAAAAACTCTGGGGGGGGTAAGAGCTAGAGTGAGCGGGATTGTCTCACTTAGCAGGTTTGGCTGGAGTTAGTCAAGGAACCCTAAGACAAGTTTAAGGGGGGAATTGTTAGGTAAACTTGACTCAGGATACAGTTAATTTTGCCCAGGTTAAACAGTGATGGTTTTGGGGTACATGGTATTGTGCACCCATAGTATTCTTCCCATGGTATTATATGTAATGGAGCTTATAAAAGGCTGGAAGGACTTCATTGTAATGCAAGACCTGGAGGTGAGCAGTGAAGGCTCACTTAGTCGGATTGGCTAGGGTTTTGGCCAATGCTAATGAGATCTTATTAGGTTGGGTTTTTCCCCGGATTTTGGGTTTTCCCGAATAAACATTTGCGTTTATGTGTTTATGGTTGTTGCTGGTTATTTTTATATTTATTCCTTTCAGTAATTATTTATGTTATGCAGTAAATTTCTTAACATTCAATCCCACTTGCAAACCATGAGAACCTTAGTTTTATCCATGTGTGTAGAACAACCAACAGATTAGCAGATATTTTGGTAAACGAAGGCATGCTCTATTCCAAGAGAAATATAAGATATGACTGGATAGGGACTCCCCAAGGTCATTTGCAGGAAGAATGTTCCAGACAGGTGACCTTAAACAGAGAGTTCTATCAAAGCAAGGAAAATAAACAGGATGAAGACTGATGGAGATAGAGGAATTTTGGTCCACAGGGGGAAGTAGTATATGGAAAAGTGCGAACAGGAGGTCAGGTACCCCTGCAAAGTCTGCATTTGGTTTTCGGGCGGGAAAATTCTCCCGGAACTATATAAACTTGTGGTTCTCAGGCAGGAAACTATAAATAGGACTAGTCTTCGCATGGACCCTAATTACATTAAGAAGGGCCTTTTAATTAATTGTGTCGCAGACTCATTTAAAATGGTGGTAGGATGGCGTAATCCCAGCAATCCCATGAATTTCGCATGGATAATAGCAAGAAGGTTAACAATAAAATCGGACCCGAAATTACTTAAGTGGGATATTTATTATGCTTTGGGTCTGATATAATGGTTAAGTTCTGTGCTAGTTGCACAGTCACATTGGGATCGTGTGCTTCTGGTGGATTTCGAGCAGGTAAAATGCTCATGGGTTTTCTCCCCAGGCAGATCCGAAATTATTTTTAAAGTCGGTTCATTGGTCTTATCGGGTTCGAGTAAAAGAATAAGGGGTAAGCATGTTAGCCACCCGAAATGCTTCTCGGCTGTTAGATCTTTGGAGGAAGATTGCATGGTCTACGGAGGATATTTTGTAATGTTTTGTGGGCCCTCGGCCCAATGTATGATATTTTGGCTCGGTAACAAAGGTTATGGTTGGCTCGACATATAGGTGGGCCACACCTCCTTTGTTTATTATGTAAATTATGTAACTTTTTTTAGATAATTGAATAGAATGACCCACTCTCACTTAAGCAAAAAAAAACTATAAGTTATGTAGAACTACATATAAAAATAAGAAACCATCATTTTCAGAGCCAACAATGTCATCAGACCCATTGGGATGTACTTCGTTAACTACTATTGAACCTAAAGGCAGTTGAGGTGGTTGTTGTTGTGTGTCCTGTGGTGTAGGTTTTCATTCCAAAACTACAACAACAACCTTATTTGTAGGTGTTTGATAAGATTTTGTAGTGGTAGAAGGCCCCTTAGCAACCCGAAGCTTTGAATTTAAACAATTTCACACAATAAAAAATGCTAAGTTAGAATCTCTAAAACACTAAAACTGATTATAGAAGAATATATTAATTACCAATTTATAGTAGAACAAATTGAACTTCAATAATAAGAGAAAATCGATATTAATTTCCACACGTACAATGGAGGCATAAGTGTGCTTGGGTGCTTCCCCTAAAGGTTCTTCAACTGGAGCAGGAAATGAAGTAACTTTAGAAGCTGTTACAATTGAAGATGTTACCATTGAGACTTCAATTAGGTTTTCATCCAATTTATGTTCATTGATAGGTATTTCTTGTGACTCAGAAACTTCATAGTCAACAATAGTTCAATTTCATCAGGAGAAGCAGTTGTAAACTCTCTTTTCATTTCAACAGTGGTAAGAGAAGATGGTTCTAGTGTTGCAATATGAGAATCATTATTATTTAGTCATAAATGATAAAATTACCTTAATGTCACCAGAATAACAATATTAATTTAATGAAACATAATTAGTTGGTAATAATGCTACTAAGGTCAGGCCATCATAACAAAAGAAGGAGGATATAATGCTACTAAGATCAAACCATTGTCTCAAAAAATGAATATACCTAGTTCAGGAAGAGGTGAAGTGAATTTCAAATGGGATTCATGACCACCACCATTTATGCCAAGATCAACTTGTTTTTCCAAATAAGAATCATCCTCAGAGTATCTAAAAATGTAACTTAGGACATAATAGCCTTTATCCTGAGGGGCAAAAACAAATGTAAGAACAAAATTATTTTTGATATCCATGCCCTTTCTTTGAATGGATCTAGTGACCATAACCAATACCCTACCATTCAACGAATCTTGAGCATCTGCATATTTGATCTCAATCACACAACCAGTGTAGTATAAAGACATTACAAAATTATGAATTTCCTACACAAAAGGTAAGTAAAAGAATGGTAAGACAACAATGACTAGTGGCCATAGAAAAAATTCAAGGCATGTTTTGTTAGTCTTTTAATACATGATTATGGGCCAAATCTAGAAGTAGATATTTGGTTAGAAGCCCAATGCTGAATTTGAAGAAGACAACGCAAAAAATGCAGATAATCAATTCATAAAATTTTGGAAATTCTATGCCTCGAAATGTCTCAACATGTAAATAAGTACAAAATGGAGGGAGGCATTTCCAATGTATTTAGTATCCAGAAAATAATGAAAACAAAAATAGTGATTTAAAATAAAAATACAATAGGCACACCCAAAACGCTTGTGGGGCACATAAAAGCACATGATACAAACTTTAAAAAATAACAATAAGTAAATCTTAAAAACCATGTTATTAAAATTCTCATGTTATAAACACCTAAGCTTACCCCTCTTGCTTCAAATAATTTCATTTATGATCAATGCATATTGTGTAGAAAGCAGTGAATATCTTATTTTTAGGGTTTGAATAGAACAATCACATTTAATATTTTCCACTTGTGAAAGGATGATCCGAATTTAAACAAGAACGTAACAAATTACAGATATAACCATAAATACAAAGATGCAACAGAAATAACACTTTGATTAATATCAAATAATGAAGTATGCTTACAAACAGTATGGAAATGAGACTAGCTCAGCGATGATAGCTTATCTATGAGAAGAGATGTGGTGGCTACATGCCTTTGAACTGAGTTACAATGAGGCTCAAGGGCCTTTTTATTATTGAACAATAAGAGAAAACCCTAAACAACCAAAACCCTAACACGAGGAGATGTAACACCAAGAGTTTATGGGCCCCATTGGGGTTAGTTGGGTAGCCAACTTCCGGGGTTGTGACTTGGTCATATTATCTCTGTTTGATGCACATGATACACGTTGGAAATTTCTCTTTGAGGGCTATGATAAAAAAAAATAGCATAACACTAGTCGCTGGCAGTGGATTGCCAAAAAATGCCGTTTAGGGCCTCAAAACGGCTCTAGAAGTTAAGGACCCACAAAACTGATAAAAATAGTAAACTGTGCTACAATTAAGGAAACCAAAAAAATGAAAGAAACAATGGTGGGGGTCTAAGCTGAATTGGTGGGAGGCCACCAATATCCACCTGGATCATTCCTCCCCGCTTAGGAATCAATGGTCCCCATTGCGTTGAGTTCCTCCATGAAATGAGGAAAATTCTGCTGAACTTCGTCCCTAGGGAGCCACTTGCCTTGGTTAAGGAGTTGGCATGCTTTGACAACTCAATACATTTGGATCTTCTGCTGGCGAGTGTTCTTGATATGTGTGTCCATGATCTGATCAGTTGCAACTTATTCCATGCAATATGGATTTAACTTTTTTAGTGTGAGTTGTTCTACAATGTCGGATGTGTCTAGTAATGGTGGAACGTATGGTCGAAGGTGATCCACATTAAACACTGGGTGCAGGCCAATGAATGGGGGAATGTTGAGCTTAAAAGAATTATCTCCCATAGCCTTGGTGATGGTGTATGGCCCATAGCCAAGCGGGCAAATCTTGTTGTGGGGTCCAGCGAGGCACTCCTTCTACAAATGTATCCAAACTTTGTCGCCCACCTGGAACTTGTGTGGCACCTGATGCTGATAATACCGCTACTTGTACTTGGCATTGGTTTTGTAAAATATGTCATGGAACTATTGGTGGATGTGTTGAATATGATCAATGAAGCTATTTGCCTTGTCGTCTTCAGACTAGACATGAGCCGAATCTCCCTGAGTCGCTGCAACTGGGATGGCCACATCAATGGGACATAGTGCCTGGAATCCCAAGCCCACCTGAAAAGGGCTATGGCCAGTCAAGCTATGGAGAGCCCAGTTGTAGCTATGATAGACCTATGGAAGGCTCTCATCCCATGTGCGTGGATGCTTTGAGTTGTACATGCACATAATGTGTACAATCATCCTGTTGACGACCTCTGTCTGGCCATCAGTTTGGGGATGGAAAGTTGTGGACTTAGTGAGCTTGGTGTCGAGCATCGACCAGAGACTAGACCAAAATGTATTTAGGAACCTGCCATCCTGATTTGAGATGATAGACTATGGGATCCCAAAGTATACCCACACTTGTTCAAAGAAAAGTTTAGCAGTGGCTTCTACTGTGATACTCTTCTTGCAGGCCGTCATAATGGCCATCTTTGAGAATCAGTCAATGACCACAAAAACATAGTCGTTGCCAAGCTTAGTAGAAGGAAGGCCTAACATGTAATCCATGGAGATGGATTCCCAAGGTCAACTAGGGGTAGGCAGCGGAGTATAGAGACCTTCCTTCTTAATGGTCGGTTTGGCGATGGTGTAGGCAGTGTAGGATTCGATGTACTTACCGACATCCTATCGAAGATTCATCCAATAGAAATAATTTCGTAGTACTACCACTGTTTTCTCGACCCTGAAATGTCCACCGGTCTTACTGTAGTGCGCTTCCCAAATCATCTTCACACGCTCACTTGAAGGAACACAAAGGTGTTCCGTATGGCATACTAGAGCATCCTGGAGGTGAAAACCTATAACTTGCTGAGCCCCAAGAGCATATGGTATGTGTGGCCGAATTTTGGGTTACTTTTGTAGATAAGTGGCCAATCAGAAGCCTCGTGCCCACAAGAGTTGAGCATGGTAGTTAATGCCATGATCGGTGGTTGGCTGAGCCAGTTAGCAGAATTATTTGTGGCTCCCTTCTTGTACTTGATATTCAAATGGAACTGTTGATCCGGATTTTAAAAAGTATGCAACAAATTACAGAGATAAGCATAAATACAATGTTATATACCTAGGGGGTAATATGGGGTACCAAGGGAGGTACCCAAGGTAATAATGCAATAATGGGATGGGTCATAGTAATAAATAAGGTGGTTAACCCATGTCATGTAAGGGACCATAAGTAGTTAATAATAATGTAAGGGGCCCATGGTATTAGTTGATGGTATGAGGAAACCATGGTAATGATGCATGGTATTGTATGCATGAGGCCTATATAGAGGCTAGAGACTCCACATGGAGAGATATGAAGAGAAGTATTCTTGTATGAACAAGCATATGGCTTGTGGAGTATTCTCCTTCCTTAAGGAGTGATTGCATGGTGTTGCCCTACCTTAAGGGTTTGATAATAAAGAAGCATTTCTATCTATTCAGATCTTATTATTTATTGGGTTTACTTATATTTTAATAATATTTCTGGGTTAGATCTACAACATATTGATGAAATGTTTTTCTTTTATAAATGTTGCAAATGTCTATCTAACATATAATTTGCCAATGAATCTATTAATGTGTTTAAGTTTCTGGAAATATGTTGATATTCAATAGAATCGAACTGTCTTTCCAAAATCTTAACCCTTAGGAACATGTGATAGATAGCTGGATTCCATACATAATAGACATTGGTGAGTTGTAGAATGACGAGCTACAAGTCTAGCCTGACAACAAGTTGGCATATGCCATGTGCGATGGCATCAGAGAGGAGCTCTATCAATGTGCTATATTTGGTGATGTTTTTTGTTGATCGGCCAATACATACCCCTCTGAAACTCACTAACTCGCTGCTTGGATCAAAGATGGCCCGGACTACAGAAGATAGGTTCTGCAAACTACGGCTCACTCCGTCGGCATATCCAACAAATTATTCCAATGGGTTTGACATCTGTAACAAATGTAAAAGTGGATTACCTAACCAAAACCATTACCCTTAGCGAAAACAAAAATGTAACAAAAGCAAATGGGTTAATACACTGAGTCAAGCATAGTAACGCTTAAGGTACAACCTGTTGTAGGGTTGCGGCAGTGGAATCCCATCATAATCCACTAACTCGTAGGATCCTTTTGCTAATACACACTTAACAATATAGGGGCCCATCCATAAGGACTTGAACATACCTACTCCTAGCTTATCGGACTCCTGGTCGTAAAGTAATACCAGGTCACCGTCTGAGAAGACACGGGTTTGACATTCCTGTCGAACTGTGCCTTGACTCATTTCTTATGGGCTTCGTTAGCCAAGGTGGCATCATGATAGGTTTCATCCAATTGGATTAGTTCCAAGAAATGAGCCTCCTCTTCTGAAGTTTCGGGGAGAAGGTCGACTGCGAGCTTGAGGGATGAGATTTCACACTGAACTGGTAAGATCGCTTCCAGGCCATAGACCAGTTGAAAGGGTGTAAACCAGGTCCCATTCCTAACCGATGTCTGGTATGCCCACAAGGCCGAGTACAGGATCAGGTGCCAACTCCACTTATGGACTCTAATCATCCTTTGTAGCATACGCTTCAGGACCTTGCTTATTGCCTCAACTTGTCCATTAGCTTGCAGATAATACGGAGTAGAGTTGTCGTGGGATAGTCCTAATTTGGCAACCAAGTCAACCATCATGTGATTACTAAAATGCGATCCATGATCTGTGACTATAGCTTGTGGAACACTGAATCTGGAGAACACATGATTGAAAAAGAAAAGAGCAGTCGTTTCACCACTGTTGTTTAATGTAGGCATTGCCTCGGCCCATTTGGTAAAATAGTCTACTCCGACTATGATATACCCATGCCCCCCGGCCAAGGTGGGGTTACATGTCATGAAATCTATGCCCCATTTGGCAAATGGTCCAACAACAACTACTGGCTGCAGTGGCATGGGTGGCATTCTGGTTTTGTGGTCGAAGATTTGACAAGCATGACAACTTCTAACTGCTGTTATGCAATCTTTGAACATTGTTGGCCAGAAGTATCGTGCTCATAAAATATTTTGCGCCGTAACATAACCAGATCGGTGGCCCCCACACGCACCTGAATGACAGTCATTCAGGACTTTTTTGGCCTCATCATGGGCGAGGCACCTCCGTAGAATTGTATCAGTGCCATGACGGTAAAACGTATCACCAACGATCATGTAGTCTTTGGCTTGGTATCGAGTACGTCACTACTCTGATTGGGAGGTATTAGACCTATATGTTTGGGTCTGGAGATAGATGATTATATCTCCATACCATGGATCACTTGAAGATATCAGAAACAAAGATTCATCCACGATTGTTGCATTAGATGTTGAATCATTGGAAGACGATGGGAGATCGCATAGCAACTCTGCAAAAACCAGAGCTTTCTCTGATTTGGATTTTACGAATTCCAGATCAAACTCTTGCAAAATTGCTATCCATTTGGAATATTTCCCCAAGTAATTGTCGCGACAAGATATATTTCATGGGGTTGCAATCTGACAAAATGGTAGTTTTTTGAAAGAGGATGTAGTGTCAAAATCTCTATATTGCTTGAACCGCTACGAGAGCTAGATTTTCAACATATGTGTACTTGATTTCTGTATCATTTAAGTTTCAGCTTAAATAATAGATAGGATTTTCAATTCCATTGACTTGTTGAACTAAAACAATTACTATGGTCATATCTGCTGCAGCCAGATACAGGTTATAGTATTTTTTATAATCAGGAGCATACATTAATGATGATTTTATTAGGGATTCCTTGAAAGCTTCAAAGGAAGCTTGTGTGACCTGATCCCAGATGAAGGGTACTTATTTTTTCAATAGACAAGTATAACCTTTAGCAAGTTCAGCATAATTTGGAATGAACCTCCTCAGAAAGTTTGCTTTCCCTTGGAATTTCTGAATCTGAAGAAAATTTGAAGGTGGAGGCAAATCAATGATCGCCTAAACCTTACATGAGTCAAGAGGAATCCCATCGTTTGAGACCACAAAGCATTTAAATGACCAGAACCGACACAAAACACACATTTGTGTGGATTGAGTCATATCTTGTAGTGTCGGCAATCTAGAAATATCACTCTCAAATGTTGCGGATGATCGGTCCGCTTGTGCGAGTGAGCTGGAAGATTGTCGAGATATGGTTGGACGATGTTCTTGATGTCATGGAAGGCATAATTCATTACCCTCTGAAATGTTACCCCCGCGTTCTTTAAACCAAAAGGTAGCTTACAGTATGCAAATGTGCCCCACAAACAAATAAATGCAATTTTTGAATGGTCCTGTGGGCGGATATTTATTTCGTTATACCCAGAAAATCCATCCATAAATGAAAAGATTTCACATCCAGTGCATTCATCAATTATCTGGTCAATGAAGGGTGTAGGGTAGTTTTCTTTTGGATAAGCTTGATTTACATCCCTATAATCAATCCACACTCTAATCGTTCCTTTCTTTTTCATTACAGGAACAATATTCGATACCCAATCGGTTAGAGGAATGGGGTAAATGAAACCAGCATGGAGAAGTTTCTCAACTTCCGCCTTGATGGCAACAGCTTTCTTGCGGTGCACCTGCCAAAGCCGTTGTCGTACTGGTTTGACATCTGGATACATCTTAAGGAGAACAAAATTTTCCGACATGAATATTCTCTACAACATTTGGTTTAGTCGAGATATTGATGGTGATAGTCTCTTCAATATTGGACAAGTTTCGCTCGGAATCCACCCTATTTACAGTATTCGATAGGAAATCAAATAGTGAAGGATGATTAAGGTCATTGGAATTATCTTCTTTATAATCTGGAAGATGGGAATGGTGGTGGTAATCTTCCCATGGTACCCCGTCAATCATCATTGACTGAACAATTCCTTTGTCTGTAGAATGTACATGCGACCAAGGATCTGAAGGGGTACCATATTCGTTAGACCTATCTATCCAAATGCTTGAGGAGCCTTGATTTGGGTTTACCTCCCATGCCAAAAACATTGATTGCTACAATATTTCTATTGGGCTTGGAGGTAAAACCTCACGATGATCCATGCTAACATCGTGATCAGATATCTTCTGAATGGAAGACACCATATTCAGGTTCCCACCATGGCCAATTCCACCAGATCATTTGGAGGTGGTTGGGAAAAAGTACCCATCAATGTCGTGTCTTTTCGTAGGCCTACTCCGATATTTTGAAGTGACTGAGAGCTCCTGTGGATCATCAAAATGCTTCCTATAACTTGTGAATTGTTGGGGAGAAATGTTTGTTGGTCAATGATTGTAATTCCTCCTTGGAAGGGAAATGCAATCTTTCTAAAGTATGTCGACATAATAGTGGCCATAGCATATATCCAGGGCCTTCCCAGTAGGATTTTGTAATCGAGGTTTCCGTCGATAACTTGAACATCAATTTCTATTGTCTTGCCCCCCAATTCGACTTGCAAGTTACTTAAAATCCCACATGGAGTGTATGTTTGTCCATCAAATGCTTTCAACGTCGTTGACAATCATGACAAGGGTTGTGAGCCCAAAGTTTTCCAGTAGCTCATCGACATAATAAATATAGATGCTCCCTCATCAATAATCATTCGATGAACAGTTTTGTTGAGGGCTTTCACTTGAATAAGGAAAGCAAGTTGAGTTGGTAACTGAGGGCCATATCCTTTATGATTAAAGGCCACACGATTGGAATCCATTGGGTCAATCCCACCTATTGCTGATAACAGAGCCTGCTTTTGGGAGGGGCAATTTTGTAGTACCTCAAGTGTCGACATAGAGAACATCGATTGGGCCAGGTCCTCTACTATATTATAATTCTGTGCCACTTTGGCATGAGGATTAAATGTCGATTTGTGTACTACTCCCTTTGGCATATTTATCGTTAGCTCAGGAATGATGGGTGGCACAACTTCAATCGAAGTTGTTGTCGAACTACTAGGTTGATCAGTAGCCTTGTTGTTCGACAACTGTGGATTCCCGTAATCTTTATTTCTTGTTGATATAAAAGAATCATTTTGTTGTTTTGAAATGGACAACATAAGCACTTGGGATGGGGAAGCATTGTCACTAGCAACCAGATTGGTTCTTGGGTTTGGAATTGGATCAGTCAATACTGCTGACGTTTTTGAACTCTTAAAAAGTTTTTTAACTTCAGCTTTATGTGGACAATCTCTCGTCCAATGATCCTCATCGCATATCTGACACCCTGAAGGGGGTTTCCTTTTCCTAGAAAGGTTTACAGAAGAGTTTTTAGGAGACGACTCCCCTTGTTTCTTCTTTTTCCCTTTCTTTTTCTTCTTGCCCCATGGTTGCTTTAGCTCTTTGCCTTTGTCAGTTGACATGGCATTTACCTCTGAGGTGAGAAGTTCTTCATTTGCATTTTGACTAGAAACCATATGAGATTTCTTCGATGTAGCCTTTACGGTTTTTGTGCTAGTCGTACCTATCACACCATCGCTAGCATGGGAGTCCTTGTTTGATTTAGGAGGAGGAGGAATGGAAAATTCCGGTCTAGGAGCATCAGGGATTTTGTCATAGAGTGTGCCAGACTGAGTGTAGATCAAGTCTAGATATTGCGCACGAGCAATGACTTGCTCTTCAGTGACGACTCCTCCCTTTGCCGCATCTTCTATGATAGAAGGTAATAATGACTTAATAAACCATTCAACTAACAACTGATCAGGAACATATGTTTTTACCATTCTACGATGATGCCACCACTCATGGATATGATCAGATATGTGAGTGGCTGTCCTCTGTTTGAAATTGGTAAGAAGCTCCATTCCTATTTCGTACCTTATGGGTAACTAAAAATGGGTTAAAAAGGTTGTGGCGAGGGTGTTGAAGTTATCAAATGAAGCTCTTGGCAATTCAATGTACCATTTTACTACCGGACGAGTTAATGTTTGCTGAAAAAGGTGAAGCCTAATCGAATAATCATTTAGAGTGTTCGATGAACACCACAGATGAAAGGTCATCACATGATTCGACGGGTCTTCACCTGGATTTCCATTAAATTTAGGAATATCTGACGGAATTTTATGAGGAACTGGTGGCCACCAGGGGGCATAAGCAATTGGATCATTTGTTAGCCGATTTAGATTCGATAACTCTGAAGTCACCACAAAGGGCAACTGTTGATTCAGGTTCAACAATGCATACCCAGGATAGGATGGTATCACCTGAGTAGTGGGTCTTTGCATACCAGCATAATGCATTCGGCGCTGATAACTTTAGTAAGGTTGATGAGCATAACCATTATGAAATGATTGTTGTTGATCGTTTTGAATATACGGCTGCCCATTACTTGCAAAGATTTGTTGCTCAGATCCTTGGTAAGCTTGTTGGAATTGCAGTTGTTGATATTGCACCAGCCATGGTTGTGAAACCATTTGCTATTGTCCAATACTGGCTATTTGACCAAGATGAGGGGTATTAGTACCCTTTTGAACCTAGGTCGCTCTGGTTAGGGAGCTACTAATTGGTGATTGCGGTTATGTCGTGGTGACAAGAAGCTGTTGTATTATGACCTGAGAGACTTGAGGTTGACATACAACAGGCAACACTTGCACTTGCAACACTGTCACAATGGCTGGTGTAGTGGGGATATTCGACACAGGTAAGCTTTGTTGCATTGAGTATACAACTCTTGGTTATTGAGGCAGTATTGGCACCCAACTGCTGGATGTAATTCCAGCATGACCCGAATTCTGTTGCAAACTCCCATATGGTTGTTCTCGTAGAGGAAACAATGAAAGGGCATACTACCCCCCATATGGCGGAAATCCAGTGCTCAAAGGAATGATTAGCCTTTGGGGATTGTACTGCCCAAATTGATACTCTTGTGAAGGATAAATTTGTTGAGACTCAACATAAGAGATTCCGGATATTATTCCGGACAAACAAATGGGAACAGACCATACTGTCAAAACAGTCCTTGGATGGACTCCATCTAGCAGTTGAGAGCTAGTTGGGACAGATGGTATACCAGCGATCATTGTTGGAGTAGTATCAGGAGGTTCTGCTACTGCTACATTAGATGACACAGTCCTAGATGTCGACTGTTGTTTAGACATATCTATTGTATCCATAAGATTTCCTGGCGATTCTACAGGAACTTGCAATGAAAGGAGACTAACTTCTGATGACGAAGGATATAGGGTGATCCCTACTCCAAAATGAAATTGAATAGTGGATGGAGGATCCTCCACAATATATTTTGTTGCAATCAATCTAGTTGGGAGAGGTAGACCATCAGGTCTGTAAAATATTTTTGGTGCCAAAGAAGGTATAGACTTTGTAGCGACAGTTATTGGAGGGGTAACACCTTCCAAATCAGCTATAGATAGAGCCGATTTAGGAATAGATGCATTTACCATTACTCTAGGATCAGTTCTAATGTCCTCTTATGGCTGCATAACTTTTTTTGTAAAGGCAAAGGTACCAGAGACGGTTGGAGTAACTGGAGTCCCTGAGGATGTTGGAGCACAAGTTCTAAGCAAAGTAGGAGACTTTGATCTGGTTAAGAGAGTTCGCTTTGTCCAGAATGGTTTTGTTTCTGGATTCAAAGATGGTTGACTCGTTAATCTCCAAGAAAGATGGGGTTTTGATTGACTTTCTTCCACGATTGTGGATTACATGATCAACTCAAAATAAAGGGGAAAGAGTGATTCAAAATTTAATGAATTTTAGACGCTTTGACACAACTTTCTTTTTCAATTTTTAAGAGTTGAGAAAAAGCTAAAGATGACCCTAGTGGCCTTTGATTTTTAATGAGACTGAAGTGACAAGTGCTTAGATGGACCTTTTCCTTTAAGGAGTTTGAAAAGGAATGAAAGAGACTACTCTGGAAATCTAGATAGAGGGATTACCAAACCAATCGCAAAACTGTAGAATACTTTTTACAATACAATAGTCAATCTTCTCGAATGATGTGTTTAGTGCATTGAGATAGATAAGGTGGCAGACACGACTTCCTAAGGATAAAGGATATAGCCTATTATGGTCTCCCAATATATACTCAACGTTACGTGGGAGCACAAGTCCATACTAGCACTTGTCATCTCAAAGAGGAGGAATCACCCAACCTACAATAGAAGCGATAGTTACCAGGCTTTACGACGCTGGAATACGTCTCTAGCCTAGACTTCTAAATGTTTTACGTTAGGTTCCAAAGCATTTTTATGTTCATTGAATTTATTTTACAGTTGATCTTTCTTAAGAAGTTTTCCTTTCAGGTTGATTGCATGATGCAGATATACAATTCCTAAAATGCAATCCAAGATGATGAACAATCATTTAATCTTCTTTTTGCAATGAAAATCCTAGCTACTAAGGAAAGATAAATGGGATTCTTTCAACATAGAGAAAAGAGCACACACTAGAAGCACTGTCCTAAATCAAAATCAACAAGCAGTCTAAATGCGAACACACATGCATGTATTTGTTTTCACTTTCTTAATGTGTGAATGAAAAAAAGAATGCTGAGTACAAATCTGAATCGTTTCAAGCGACAGTACTAACGATTTTCTTTTCAAAAAACAAAAGGAAGATAATGACGACACTTTGCGATTTTGAATTGAAAAATACTTTCGACACTTGAAAAACTATTAATCCAAATCAAATACAAGAGTAGAAGTGTAATCGACCATCAAGAACAGTAGGATTCTTTTCTTTGACTGAAAACAACACTTGTAACACTTCCAAATCAAAAGACGACAGTTTGATTACGCTACCTCTTTGTAAAGGAGAAGAGTAAATGATGAACAATACATAAAAAAATTTACAGTTCTTTGTACTATGGAGGCTAAATCATGCAAAGGAAGGGAGTTTCTATAGTGGCTTACTGATCAAAGACAACAAAACTCCTAAATAAAGCTGAAGAGAGTGAACAAAAAACCAAAATCTGGAAGCAGAAGAGGTCTTATCTGATCATCGGACCTGTAACACAGGGAAAGTGTGATGCATCTCACCTACTGCACACGGGAGGTGTGATGCATCCAGATTCCCAAGAGGAGAAGGTGCAATGGTCCAGGGACGAGACTTCAACTGGGTTCTTGGTCACAGTTTGTAGCTCAGTTCAGGGATTTAAGCCGAGCAAATGATAGCCAGTAAATGTAAATCACAGGGGCTGATCTAATGAGGCTACTTGAGCCACCACCAGGGCAATTAGGATGTTTGCAAATCAATTGTTTAGTTTATAAACAAAACCCCGAGATAGACTGAAGCAACATTGATCTACTTTGCACTTGCATAGCAAATGCAGTTCGAAGGCTAGCTGGCTTGACTTTAGGCTCCATCTATAAGTTTATAAAGCAAACAAATATAGACAAGAAAACAAGTTATTCGCTCCCCAATGAGGTCTCCATTTTGTTATCGAGAAATCTAGTGTCTATGCAAAGCTGCTAGTCTCACTAAGATGGGTAGCTATCTTAGAAACAAATAGATTAAAGTTACTTTTTCTTTCCTTTACGAGAAATAGATAGGAGAGGAGAAAAGAATACCAACATTGATCTTTTTCTTGGTTCTTTGCTTGTTCCTTCTCCCCTTTGATAGATCTTTGCCGCTCCTCCCTTAACCACTCCACTTCAAAGATTACTTGTAAAGTCAAAGTAGCATAATACCTTCAAAGTGCAGAGATCTATAATCGTAAATGATATAGGCCCAGATATATATTTACCACGCACATGCATATATTAGCAAACATATAAGAATGTGGAGGAAAACTTGAATAGCTTTATTGAAATAGAGATTAGAAGAGAGGATTACAACCCATTGATCTGACCCAGCGTCATCCTCCCAGCATGGAAGCCCTTCTTCACCTCATGAAAAGCTTAGATCACCCAACATTATGATATTCCACCAGGAAACCAACAACACTTCCTTACAAGGTACAAGATTCCGGCTTCTGGATCTCTGGGATGAGGGATCCATATATAGATGATTGCAGGGGGGTGAGTTAGCTTCTGGGATTTTGATTAGTGCCTTCTCTCTGATAGTCCTTGATTCCACTTGGAGATTGATGATCTCTTACTCATCCTTGGGCGAATTCAGAGAGGCAAATGTCACAGGAGAAGTTTATGGAAGATTCCATGATCATCCACCTTGCAAATTGTCTCTACCATTTGTCTACTCTCACTCATTGCACCCTACAGAAGGGATTTTCAGTATGCATCTCACTTCATTTATTGAGCAAGTGAGATGCATCACACCCTCTGCACTGATCAGTTTGTATGGTCCAGTTTTGACCAGTTCTGAGCAGTTTTCTGTGGAGAACTTCTAGGAGATGATGTAATCATCTGACCTTCTTCATTTAGGGCATGAAACAACACTTTTAGGGACTCAGAAGCCCTTGGTTTATGGACATATGTGATTTGGGGTTGTGGTGCCCAAATATGTCTATAAGACCCTTGTATTGGCTTCTTATCTTTAATTGGAATTTTTAGAGCTGAATGTATTGTTTTTTCATTTATATCAGAAGTATCTATTCCATTACTTAACAAATTAAAAAGAGATTCAAAAATACAATTGATAAGGAAATACTTCATAGTGCCCAGAGTGCCTTGAACAATCATAAGAAGAGCTTCACAAATCTTACATTCCGCAAACAACTTTAAAACAATTTCAAAAGAAAGTCATTGTTTTTCCAACAAAGAATTGGGAGAGGCAGATGTTCTATTTGAAAGGTCAAAAATATTACCCCTTGATTTTTCATTCCTTATAAAATTAATAGCTTCTTCTGCAACATCATCAAAAATAATTGTAATTTCCCAGTCAAATGATATATCAAAGTCCCTTCGACCAACGGTGTGAAGATCAAAAAAATTCACATCATTTGGTGAAACCAAGCGAGAGAAAATTTTCCATTCTAGGAAATCAGCTTCAAGATTCATTTCCTGGCTATAAAATCACCATCTTCTTCATCTTTAATATTGTCCATAATTGATAGATTTTGATCAACATGCCATGCTTGATATCAAAAATTCCTCCAATTTTCAATAATAATTTCAGCTGAAAGGACGATTCCTAAAGGAATGTCACAAAATGGATTGTACAAGAGAAACTATGCCCAGCAAAAGGTTTCAAATTCCTCTGAAGCCTCACTAGGAATAGAATAAAACTATCACCAAACATGAACAATAGCATGAACATTTCTAGGCTTCCATGGATCTTGTTTATTCTTGCTATCAAATGTCCAAGATCTTGTTGTTTCCATCAAACATAGACGTTCAAGGAAAAGAGGTATCTTCTAATAATGTTGAACAAAAGTATTCTCAGATGAACATTGCAAGCCATCCCTTGAGATTTCCCTAAAAAACTTTCCTCCAATATTTAAGGAAACAAATTTCCAACTACGAACAACAAGAGGTAGCTTAAGCAACATATGGCACATTTCCTCTACTCTAATGTCACAGTCAAAAATCATTTCTGCAAGAAACCTTCTCTATGCACATAAAGCATGATCCTGAGAGCTAATAGAATTTGAAATTCTAGTCAACATATGACGATAACTTTCAGACTTTTTTTTTGGTTTTGCTACATACTTAGCGATATATTGCAAGACAACATAGTGAGAAAGCACTGGCTGGCAATCAAAATTTTCACTTTTTTTTTTAGTTAAAATCATAATTGTTTAATTTTATATTATTTAAATTATTATTTGGATATGTAAATCATTTAATATTTTAAAATTTAAATTATATATATATATTATATAATTAAATATGTTGATGTAATGTTTTTTTACTAGAAACTTTGATGATATTGACAACTAGCTTAATATCTTTCAGTATTAGTACTGTAATATCGGTATGACTCTTAATACTGACAAGACTAAAGTCATGATAATTAAATCCAAAAGGATCAACTATGATAAGTTCATTTATGATAACAATTACTTGGAGAAGGATTTCTCATATAAATATTTAGGTATTGGCATCCACGATAAGCTCAACTAGAACTAGAGCATTGAGAAAAGTAATGTAGGACACTAGAAAGCTTACTATGAGCTTGAAAACAATTGTAAGTCAACTAATATTTGGGTTTGAAGTAAAAATAAGTTCCTCTTAAAGACTTTCAGCACCGCTGATATTTTTTTATGGATGTGAGGTTTGGCACTGAAATATATCTAGAGAATCATGGAGAAATATTGAGATGATTCAAAAGAAATTTATAATATACAACCTCACTATTAAAGGAAATACTGCCTACCCTATTATCTTCATTGAATCTAGTGATCTAGAATGGATCTTGTTAAGTCAAGTCAAAGTTTGTTATATGTTTCAAGACCAAGATTGTCCTAGGTAGAAAAAATGTTTTTGACATGTGCATAATTTTACCATCCCATATGCTTGTAAAATCAATGCCAGATAAAGAGCCCAACGCATCAATTCCGGTGGTATCTCTAGTTTTGCATTTAACATCCGCATGAGGGAGAAAAATCCTGTTGAAGTTTACCTCTAAATAGGTGAAAAGTCAAAGTCAGCACAGTTCAAAGTCAAATGCAGATGTTGGTTAGCGCTCAAGGTTCCAGTTTACATTGTGGCAATCACAGATGCTGCCAGGTAGCTCATTTTGGATTGTAAAATTTATATTCGTTGATGTATTTTAATTGAGCCAATAAAAGAGTGCCATGTGGGCTAATTAATGGTTTTCATGTGGGCTCTCCATAGCCTTAAAAAGTTGTTATGAGTTGCAGTGTTCTCAGAGAATCAAACTCTCTGACCATGATACAACAAAACCTCATGGTCCAAATGATTATCATCAACACCAATGATTTATGAACGCCTTGAATTCCCAACAACACAGTGCAATTAGAGAATTTAATTATTTTAACATATGCCTATTATTGAAGGAGACCAAATTATTTGTTGGAAACATGTGACCCGCTGCATTAAATAAATCTCTTTTGCTAGGATGCATACTTATATTAGCTCCTGACATAAGAAACTCCCAATCTTCAAGAACAGGTTCTACATTTCTTATGTTATTGAGGATTATACGAAAGAAAGATTGTTTTCATTATTCCCTTGTTGGCAAAATACTATGTCAAGAGCGAAAACAATGTTGAATTTGTTCCACAAGATTTTCCCTGCTATATTACCTGCATACAAAGGCATATCTCTCACAGGAGGCAGTTGGCCAAGGTCACCCAAAAGGATGATGGATCTGCCACCAAAAGAACAATTCTTTTCTCTGGAAATTCTTCTCATAATTAAACATCTATTTTCATAAAAAACCTTGATCCTAGAAATCTCATTTCATCAATAAATATATATCTAACATGTCACATTTCTTCTTGGAATACTACAAGTGACTTCCCCTATAGGGGCTGCATATCTTTAATTGAAATTTTTAGAGTTGTTTCTATTGTTTTTTCATGTATATTAAAAGCATATATTCCCGTCGGCACAAGAAGAAGCAAATGTTTTCTTGAATTTATTCAGAAATAAGAAAGAGATTCAAAAATAAAATGGATACAGAAAGACTTCACAGTGCCTGCATTGCCTTGAACAATCATAGGAAGAGCTTCACGAATCTCATATTCAACAAAGTTCCTTAAAACAATTTCAAAATAAAGTCATTATTTTTCCGACAAAGAATCAAGAGATGCAAATGTTCTGTTTGAAAGGTCAACAATATTACCCCTTGATTTTTCATTCCTTGTAAAATTAATAGCTTCTCATGCAACATCGTCATAAATAATTGTACTTTCCTAGTCAAAGGATATATCAAAGTCCCTTCGACCAAGGGTTTAAATATCATAAACATTCACATCATTTGGTGGAACCAAGCGAGAGAATATTTTCCATTCCTGAAAATCATTTTAGGATTCATTTCCTAGTTAGAAAAATCATCATCTTCTTCATCTTCAATATTTTCTATAATTGATATATTTCAATCAACATGCCATGCTGGATATCAAAAATTCCTCCAATTTTCAATAATAATTTCAGCTGAAAGGCCAATTCCTATAGGAATATCGCAAAATGGCTTGTACAAGAGAAATTATGTCCAACAAAAGGTTTCAAATTCCTTTGAAACCTCACCAGGAATAGAATAAAATCGTCGCCAAACCTAAACAATAGCATGAGCATCTCTAGGCTTACATGTATCTTGTTTACACTTGCTATCAAATGTCCAAGATCTTGTTGCTTCTATCAAAGATAGATGTTCAAGGAAAAAATGTCTCTTCTGATAATGTTGAACAAAAGTATTCTCAGATGAACATTTCCCTTAATATTTTCTTAAAAACCTTTTTTCCAACATTTAAGGAAACAAATTTCTCACTACAAACAAGAAGAGGGAGCTTAAGCAACATATGGCACATTTCTTGTGCTCCAATGTAATAGTCAACAATCATTTCTGTAAGAAACCTTTGATATGCACATAAAGCATGATCCTCCGAGCCAATATAGTTTGAGATTCTAGTTGACATATGATGATAAATTTCAAACCCTTTTTCTGCTTTTGATGCATACTTCGCAATATATTTCAAGACAACATAGTGAGAAAGAACTTGCTGGCAATCAACATTTGCACTTTTTTAAATTAAAATCATAATTGTTTAACTTTATATTATTTAAATTATTTTTTTGGATATGTAAAATGATTTAATATTTTAAAATTTAAGTTATATATTTTTAATAATTAAATATGTTAATGATATTGTGTCTTTGCTAGAACCTTTAGTGATTTTGACAACTAGCTTAAAATCTTTCAGAATTAGTACTGTAATATGCGTATGACTCTTAATATTGATAAGACTAAAGTCATGATAATTAAATCCAAAAGGATGAACTATGATATTTTTAGTTTATGATAACAATTACTTGGAGAAGGTTTTCTCATATAAATATTTCAATATTGACATTCACGATAATCTCAACTAGAACTAAAGCATTGAGAAAAGAAATATAGGAGACTAGAAAGGTTACTATGAGCTTGAAAACAATTATAAGTCAACTAATCTTTGCGTTTGAATTAAAAATGAGTTCCTCTTCAAGACTTTCATCATCCATATTATTTTATATTGATGTGAGGTTTGACGCTGAAATATATCTAGAGAATCATGAAGAAAGATTGAGATGATTCAAAAGAAATTTATAATATACAACCTGATGATTAAATGAAATACTTCCTACCCTATTATCTCCATTGAAACTAGTGATCGAGAATGGATCTTTTTAATTCAAGTCAAATTTTGCTCTATGTCTCAAGACCAAGATTTTCCTAGGTAGAAAAACTATTTTCGACATGCGCATAATTTTACCATCCAAGATGCTTGCAAAATGAGTGCCAAGTCAAAGAGCTTGATGCACTGATTCCATTGGTATCTCTGTTTTTGCATTTGGAATTCATATGTGGGAGAATATGAATGTTGAAGTTTACCTCTAAACAAGTGAAAAGTCAAAATCACCACAGGTCAATGTCAAATGCAGATGCTGGTCAACACTGAAGGTTCCAGTTTACAATGTGGCAATCCTGGATTCTGCTAGGTAGCTCATTTTGGTTTGTCAAATTGCTATTGGTTGATTTATTTTAATTGAGGCAATAAAAGTGTGCCACTTGGGCCAATGAATGGTTGTCACATGGCCTCTCCATAGCCTTTAAAAAGTTGTTATGAGTTGTAGGGCTATAAGAGAATCAAACTCTCAACCTTCAATGCAATTGCCAATATGCCAACTACGGTTTCCTTGAGATGGTAGGGCGCATTGATATTTAAATTTGTTAGACATAGCACAATGAATATATGAGTTGTATGCCAAAACCTTGGGTTATAAATGTTGTTGGTCCAATCTTGGTATACCATACGTATTATATTGTTATACTATATTAAAACAAAAGGTGTTAACATTATTTTTGTTAGAAACAAAGTCTACAATTAGAGTTAGTGGATGGCATTTGATTTAGTTTGAATAAGCCAAATATGTAATATTTTTGTATGTTTGTAATAAAAACACTAAACTTAGCATTGTGAAATGTTATAAAAGGAGGTTATTGCACCATTCAAACACAATCTATTCTGGAAGAAACTCGAAGGAAAGTAAGGCCATTCCATTATAGTCATTCGGGAGGTAAATTGAAGGCAAGTAAGGTCATTCTAGCGAAGCCATTCAGGAAGCAACTCGAAGCCAAGTAAGGCCATTCTACTAAAGCCATTGAGGAAGAAACTCAAAGGAAAGTAAGGTCATTCCAGTGAACCCATTCAAAGGAAATTAAAATTGAAGACAAAGCGGTGTTGCAGTCCAGCTTTGAGTGCCAGGAGGTGTGGAGCCACTACACCATTTGGGAGCTGTGCAACTTGAAGTTTTTGGTCAGGTTAGATTCTAGCTTTCTGGTGGCATACAGAAGCCAAATTTCATACTTGAAGAGGCGAAACAATGGTTTTCACATATTCCATATTCAATGAAAGTACCTGTTCATTAGCAGAAGCAGTGAATTTTCAGAAAGTTGTGCTTGAACTATGTCTCACCTAGTGAGGTAGAGACGACGTGAATAATTAATGTATTGTTGATGCTCGAATGCTCGATTTCACTAGATGTTAGAGTCATTGTTACAGACTATGTTTTTGTTGTGAATGACACATTATTTGTAGAATTTCAAGTGAAATTGTGAGATTTCTTTAAAAGACAACATTTCCACAATGGGAAATAGTCACAATTGTATCATCAATTTTGATGTACCTCTTCTTATTCACTGAAATATGAGCGACCTACCCTTTTGAGCAAGGCCAGGAGACGTAGCCTAGGATGGATGAATTGCGTCAACAATATCGGTGTCATTATATTTTATGTTACATTATTATGTGTGTTGTGTCCTTTGTGGTTAAATTTATTGTTCGAATTAAATCGTTGTTTTGAAACGCCCATTAAAAACTTTCAAAGTGTTAGGTAGCTATCTAATTCCGCAATTTTAGATCAGTGAGTACCTCCCCCATTCAAGGAATGACTATGTTTAACTATTTGATGTACAAAAAGAAGCTATACAACATGGAAGCTAGGATACCCCCCTAAAATCTTCTAATTCTTGTGAAAACCCCCACCTTTGGCTCAAGAAAGGATGGCATAAGGATGGCCATTCCTGGCTTGACCATTGGGGGATGAAGGATGAGATCATCTTGGAGGGTAGGGATGATATTCAAAACACTATTAATTTTAAATTTAAGGATAATTTGTAGGACGATAAAGAGTTAGAGGGAAAATTGAGGCTAAGATACTATAAGGAGGTGATCAACCCCACTCTTGCTAACTAGAATTATCTTTCTTCCTTAACCAATGCTAAGAAGAAAAGGAGCATTAGAAATATAAGAACTAACTGTCACGAGATTTGAAGTGAAACCATGAATTAGTCTCTTCCTAAAACACAATTTCCCCCCTTTGTGATACCAAGAGAGTTGAAGATGAAATTTTTTTTCTCTTGGATTACCCATGGGGGTTTCACTAATACCTTACCACATATGTTCATATTGGAGGATATCGATTGAGGAAAAAATGACATAATATATTGGGCATATAATAAGGGGACAATATCTTTAATATGTTATGTATAAAAATTGGAGCTCAAAGTTCATGAAAACATAAAAAATGATATAAAAAAATTAATGAAAAATGGATACCTACAATAAATAGTGAAGATAAGGGTTTTTTAAATTGGGAATATGTGTTGGGTTTGTATCGGTAGGAGGATAAATAAAATATTTTTTAGAAGTATTTTCCAATATGTAGTCAAAATAAAGGTATTGTTTAGTATGCCACGAACACATGTGCTATACGAAAGGTTCATTAAGTGAAGCCCCCATGGGATCGCCCGATCCTTATTCACATTTGTTCTCCTTTTGAAAACATTTTCCATAATACTAACCGGCTTGACTTTAAGTCAGAAAAACCACATTGATCTCGAAATGCTTCTCTCCCTTCTATTTGATCATAAAAATAAGGTATTAAAGAATCACAACTAATCGGTTAGTTTCTTAAGGTCTGATAAAACATATTAATCTTTGTAAGCTTTAAACATCAACATCATCATCATAATTTTTTATTTTAATTAAAATTAAAAATTAAAAATATGTAAATTAGATGTTATAAAAACATAAAACATAAATATATTTGCAGTTAAAATGTAAAAATAATAAATATAAATTATTATAACCACACCCTTATAAAATCATAAATATAAATTATAACCACCACAGCCTTAGAAAATCATAAAATGTGCATATATTCAAAACAGAAAAGTAAAACTTATATGAAATCATAAAATTTTCATATATTCATAACAAAAATTAAAAGTAGAAAGTAACATAATCACATTTACAAAATTTATATATAATACAAAAGATAGCAATGTACAAAATAATAATAAATATACTATATCATCATCGCACTTTGTAATATTTCTAATAGAAATATATAAAGAAAAATAATATAGATTTATTTTAATTATGTATTTATCATACATTGACAAGAATTACAAGTGCAATTTTTCTTTTCAATATTATAGAAAAACAATGAATTTGTACTTTAGTATATTTGATCCCTATTAACCCTTGCTAAATGCGAATAAAATAAATATATATTGATTTTTAATAATATTTATTGTATTATTTTTATTATAGATAGAAACATGCATGTATATATTTGACATTTTTCTCTAACATCTTTTATTATGTTTTTATTTTTAAATTTAATGTTTTAATGTGATATACATAACATCTAATATATATAAATATATAAATAAAAAAAGAAAGAATATCAATTGAGTCTAGCTTGGGTGGTTGGGGGAGTTGTTGTGATCCTCATCTAGGTTCAAGTTTCGCAGTTTGACATATTATAGTTCTAAAATATAGTAACTCTGTTGAAGTTTAAAGTGAGTAGTTGCGGTCTATTTTCTTAGTGTCGGTAATATGAGATATGTCATGAAGAAAGTCCTATGGTGTCTATTGGCTTATACAAGGCATTTAACTTATATGGTTCCATTAATTATGATTATTTTTTTATTTAACACTCCATTTTATGTACACTACAACATCTCCCCATATTAAATGGAAAATGCTTTCTCAACATGTTAAAAAGAAAGTATTTCCTATTAAATAACTTTTATAAAGTTATCCTTAAGGGAACAACTCAATTGATAATGGCCATGCTATGGGGTATTGTGTAAACCATGAAATTCAAGATTCAAATCTCTCATTGATTAAATCCCCCAAACAATAACATTTATAAAATCATAAAATTTACATATATTCACCATAAAAATTAAAATATAAAAACCACACTTTCATAAAGTAATAAAATTTACATATATTGACACTAAATCTATTGAAAACAAGGGCGATGTGGTGGCATGCCACTGCTTATTTGTATACATGATTCATTTGCATGTAGTTTTTAGTTCATTTAGATATGATGTTATGGGCGAAGAAAAAGGTGAGCCTATAGCTCAAGTTCATATATACATGAAAAGTTTAGACCCAACTAATTGCTAAAAGAAAAAAACAAAAATAAAGGAAAGTATTTTCAAACTAATACCAAACTCTTCCTTTTTTGCTTCTAGTCTCAAAGCATTGAATTTTATTTTCTAAATGTTATTTTATACATTGTTCTTAATTGAAGAAAAACATGACATTTTGGTTTTATCATTTTTTTCCTGAGATCATTGTATTTTTATTGGTATTTATTTACATCGAATGGGAAAATAAGTTTTTTTGTGCATGAATTACTTTTAGCTATCTTTTTGCAAACTGGCATTTGTGTTGATGTTTTTTTCTTTAATTGTGTACAAAAATTTACATTTATTAGATTGGTTGATAATTTATTTGTTAAAATAAATAAGTAAACAGTTAGAGTAGTTTCACATTTTCTTCGCTTTTATCAGATCAACGAACAAGAATAGATATTAGAAAAAGGTATTTGACGGTTATTGGCTTTCAACAGTTTTATTTTCTATGTCATAGTATCACTGAAGGTTCGAGTATGAGTTTGATTGTAAAGACATATACATATGTTGTAATATTTGGAATAGCAAAACAGAGAGGTGACTGAGTCTAAGGACATGGATTTTAGAGCTGTTAGTGTCAGTGCTTTCACACTACCATCAGTGATCAAATTTCTCTTTTGCATTTCATATTAGGTGTCCCATTATGATGATTTGCACTCTATTAGGTCATGGATCAACTGGTGGTAGATTTATTTCTAGTTTTTGCTCCTCATCACATAATATCTATTGACCTCCTTCAGACACAATTCGATTAAATGGTTTAGAGTTAATTCTTATCTTTTGTCCATTTGACTTAAAGAAGTCTTAGGTCTTAGGGTTTTCAATATCACTAGGTATTAGGGTTTTCATCTAAGTCAAATTTTCAAAATATTTGATAAATAGTGGTCATCCAAACATGTGGAGGAGATATAAATCTTCAGATAACTTTTAATTCTCAGCATTTGTAAATTTAATAAGTTTTTCACCTTAAACTAGGTTTGAGGTGAAAAAAGAGTATTGTTTCATTCTTGTAAAATTTGATGTAATTTTATAGTTTCCATATGTAATAAGTACTCATCAGCTGCTTCTGCTCACCTAGCCAACTCCTGCCACTACAAAAGCAAAACATCAAGACATCTACCCATCAAATTGCCAGGGAAAAGGGTCAAAGTTCAAACAGGAAAACAAAGCATTTGGAAAGGTCATCAAAACTTTATCAAAGTGGGTTTTGAATGGATAAAAATTAAAGTGAAAAGGAATAGAATGCTAAATCCTCTGGGTAAGTCATTTCATTGTGAAAACTTGAAGGGAAGATTAAAAAAATCGCAATTTGGAGCAATATTGGGCAAAAGAGAGAGAAAAATAAAAATTGGTGAAAATTTGTTGGTGTTGTGCATTGGGAGGCTAGCACTACGCATTGGGCAAGTGTTGTGCATTAGAGCCATTTCTCCTTCATAAAATTGCATTGGCGCTGCACATTGGGTTGGTTGTGCTGCGCATTGAACTGTCAATCCTTTAAACCATCAAAACTCATCCTTCATTACCTCTATTGCTGCATTTCTCTCCTACCAAGTAAGTATAATCACTTCTTGAGTTTAGATAGGGTTTTCATGCATGACTTATTTTTTTTTGCTTCCTAAAATTCAAACCCTAGTTTGTCTCTCTACACTAGTTTACACCACTGCAAACTACAATTCCCTACCTCTTTTTACCAACGTCATTTTCCCTAAACCTACTCCTTGATCCCATTTTCCCTAACTCATATTCCCTTCCCCTATTTTCCGAGAAAACCTAACCCCTTTATGAAACCCTAAACCGCTCATACATCAAACCCTATTTCCTATATCAATTCCGCTCATTCGCTTACCTCACCCCATCACTATTTTTCCTTTTACAAATCTCTTCATACTCATCTTTACCCCCATTTATTAATCCACCATTCATCGCCTCATCCCAAAGAGACAAGCATGGAGAGGGACAATGAGCATGATTTTGAGGAGGACACCCTAAGTGATAGCTCTAGGGAGAGGATTTTGTAGAAGAGAAAACATCCCAAAGTTGGTAAGATTATTAAGGAGGAGCCCATCAGTATGAGTGAACTACTTGCTTGCCCATTAGCCACCTCATGCTTTACACATTAGTCTTGTTTTGATTTTTTTTGAGATGGTAGAGAGAGTTAAATTTCACCATGAGTTAGCAAGACTGTTTGTGACAAACATGGAGAACAATGTGGTACGTCTTGACGGGGTTATATTTACTCTAACATCCACCATCATTGCAGAGGCCACAAGAATTCTAGATGTAGGGGAGAAATGGAACAAAAGGCAACATATTAACAGGGAGTATTATGAGCCTTACATCAAGGCTAAATACCATGATAGAATCAGTAGAGGGTTTCCTTTCAGATTTTTTGAGGACTAGTATGCTCCACTCATGAAGCTCATCATTAAGTATTTTACTTGTGAGGGTAGGTTCTCCAGACTATATGCCTACCATATTATATTATTGACGCATTTCACTAGGGTGAAAATGGTGAGTATTCCTTATTTTATATGCAAAAAACATAGAGAAAATGACAATTATTGCAAAGAGGAAACCATATCCACAACAGCTCAATCAGTTGGGAATGCCATGGGAAACCTTCATTTCTCATGAGATGTTCAAGAGTCCTCAAATCTTTTTATTAGTCCCCCAGAAGGAAAGTGAGCCTTCAGGACATCAAAAGGTTCAAGAAACTCAAATTGTGGGGGTACCTGTGTTTGTGACATATGAGAGAGGCACTAGGATGCTCTTTGTAGTTGTCAAGCAAGTACTATCTCCAGAAGGAGTGGAAGGGTCTTGCCTTTGTCATGTGGAAAGAGTTATGTTTGCGGACAAACCTAACCTCCCTAGGAGTCTAAAACTCTCTAGTGACAAACAAACCAAACAAGAGCAATCCTTCTCTAAATACACGTTATTCTATGAGAGATCAAGTGTTTTTCGATCTTACCTTAGGTCCAACGCTTGTTGTAGCAGTCCAGCCTTGCTGATCCAGATGAGCTCATCCTTCACTTTAAGACCTGCATACACTAACAAAGCAAACGATTACATAACACCTGAATATTCATCATAAAACAAAGCATATTCATCACATAGACCAAGGAGTACATGAAATAATTCATTAACAACAAATCATTGAGAAGAATGGACTTATTTGTATTCAAGAAACAAAAAGGGAACCATTACAACCTGAGACTTGGTGTTGTGCAGGCCCCTCCCAGGGTCCCAGGGTCCAGCAAGAGATTTCCTCTCTTTGACAAGCTCACCCACTTCCAATATGGCAACAAGAAAGGATGGTAATCTCTCCTCACAAGTTAACAATGGAAGTCCTAATTCCAGCAGCATCTACCCTTTGGAATGTTCAGCTTTCCACCTCCCCTCCTCTGGCCCAAGGCCTGTATTTATAGTGTTCTAGAGGAAGTTATTCAGTTCCAACATCAATGGGATACTCCCTCTTTTGGATGGGGTAGCTCCTCTCTTGATGGGATAAGTTCCTCTATCATAGGGATGCATGAACCATCTGGAGGCGCTCAATACACGTCAAACACTCTTCTAGAGGCTCTAGAAGTGACCACAAGTAACTTTTTAAAGTGAAACTCGCGCCTTTTGACCTTTACAGGGATACGCACCCATCCTTTGGCTTACAGAGCGTACAAGTACGCGGGCACAGTGTGTTTTGGATGCATACACGCAGGCAAGGTAGAGAGAACCTGCGTACCCAGAGATAAACATGTTTTTAAGTGACTTTCTCTCTTTTTGAAGTTTGACATGAAGAGCAGAGGTATGAGGCTTGACAAGGAGGATAATATGACTATTGATGGAGCCATATTAACTGCAGATAGTCAAGGTGACAAAATTCAGTGTAACAGATTGCCCACTAAAGTACGAAGCCTGTAATAGATAAGGGTGTTAAGTCATATAAGAAGGGTGAAGTGCTTTATCATTTCGAGGATCATCTTGTGGATAGCCCGGTCAGAACCTGCAATTTTCAACACAAAATACATGTATAAGATCATATCATGATGAGGTAGGCATTCCCATACTCAGATCAAAACTTTAACTATTGGACTAACTACTCTGGTACAAGAATGATTTCATAATACATCATAATCATAGACTCGTGTAGACACAGTATGGTCGCAGCCATATGTTTATGATTGGTCTACAATATAATGAATACAAAACTCCTCGCAGCCTGGATGGTGGAAACTAGATCCAGGGTCTTCATCTCTGCTTCCCGAATTGGTACGATTCTAGCCATGTGAATAAATGAGTCGATGTCGAACATGGTAGAATCCACTTGATTACCAGTCAATGATGTAAATTGTTAACAAGTGTGGGAGAGACCACCAGTAATGTCAATGGTTCTCAAAGTACCCAGTACAGTCCATGAGATGTGAATGAATGAGTCGGTGTCGAACATTTCATGGAATCCTTCGATTCGCAAGTCAATGATGAAAACTGACGTCGAAGGCGAGAAACCTGCAATTGATGCATGCAGACTCCAAGGTATTGACGATTTCTAGGTCAACTTTCTAGATAATGTGCTGATGTCGATAGAAAGCGACTCGTCGCAGGCAAGCCCACAACGTGAAATCATAGTTCAAGTTGAAGAAATTTTGCTGTAAGGACTGACTCAATGATGACACAATGAATGATAGTTATTTTGCGGTTGAATGTTTTGTTTCAGACCTCTTGAACACATAACGACACAACAGATGGTTTGGTGATAAATGACTCAAAGTTGGCTCCCATAACCCGGCTAAAAATGTCAAGTGATTTTGGTCAACTGTGAGGTAAAGGATTTCCCAACCCAGGTGAATGAATAAGTGTCGTGTTCAAGAGTGGTAGTAAGGTTTTTCTTGAGACAAAAGGATATCAAATAGGCTCATTCTTCTCATTTTTCCCCCACCATTTCTGGCAAGTACCTCTTTATTTTTTACAAGCTTGAGGAGGATAACATATGCTTGTTTGTAAGCTCATCCTTCGGATGAGTCCAACTTAGTTTTTGATGCGAACCCTAAGGAGGAGCGGTCCGTTCCTGTTTGTAATAGAACAGGTCCTTTACTGTGAAATTTTAACGAGTCCAGTATAGGAGAAACTCGGCGCTTTTCATATTTAGAGAGTCTGAAAAACTTAGAAGACTCCAGATTGGACTTTTTCGTAAAGTTGTGTCTCCTAAGCCTGAAAAAGTATAAAATAATACCTAGGAGAACCGCTTGATCTTGCGACCAAGGATATTTTCATAGTTAGTGCTTTGACCTGAAAAGTAAAAAGCGATCAAGGACACGTCGTTTTATTTCCAATATCGAATTTGAAACGACAAAAAATCCGGCAATCTTTTCTTGTTTTTTCGGTCAGAAAAGGGCTGTAAGAGGACCGTCTTTTAATTCCGTTTTAACGAGTGTAAAAGAAACGCTCGGCAATCTTTTCAGTTTTCGGGAGTCAGAAAAGGGCTTAAAAGATGACTCTGATGTTTGATTTGTGAAAAATGACAAGTTTCCCTGAAAGTCCCTCTGTTCTGCACAAAAAGCGACACATTACTCATACCTGTTTAAGATGGGCAAAAATGCATTAAAATGACCTTCCATGGTGAAAAATAAACAAATATGACATTTATTTATCCAAAAAACCTATAAAAAGACCTTTTATCATGTCATTTTTACCATTTTACTGTTGAGGTTGAAAAAAGGGCTTTTGGCAAGAAACTTCCCGTGGAGATTGCGGAAAATCAGACCGTCGGAATCGAGCGCCGTCACCTCCAGGTAATCCACAACATCCTCCTCTTCATTTCTATCCGTTTAGAATTCATTTTTAAGTTTTAGTTTTAATTTTTGGAGGCATAGGGGTTTTGGGGCGCGCTCCTCGGGGTACGCAGGTGGCCCATGGGTAACCTGCGTACCCCGACCTTTTTCTTTAAAGGAAAAAGGGTCGGTGTACGCAACCTACCTTCAGGCCAGGTGCGTACCCATGCTCTGTTCCTGAAGGCGGGGTGCGTACCCCGTGGAAAGCGTACCCACAAATCCATATCTTCCAAATGCACCATTAAATTTTGATTTTATGATCACTAAAACTCTTCTCATGGCTTGCAGGATACTCACCATGCTGGACTGGAGAGAACGAGAGCACGAAGATGTTGATTTGGCCACGTTGGATCATCAACCTACCATTGATGCTTTGCGAGCATGCGGCTTATACAAATACTGGGTCATTCCCGGCATGAGGACTCAGGTACCATTTCTGGAATGGCTGGTCGAGAGGTGGCATGTTCAGGATTAGTGTTTCTATATTGGAGGCCATCAACTCGAGATTGAGGCTTCCGACATATTCTTCCTTGCTGGTTTGCCTAACAGAGGCGAACACCTGTATCTATTTGGGACTAGGCCGGGTGGCCAATCCCTTACTAGCCTCCAGCTAGAGTGGTGTAACAACTAGGACCAGGACAAGGGGATTGAGATCAAGTTTATAACCCATCCTGAACTCATGGTGATAGCATTCACAGTTTCCAGACTCTGCGACGCAACCGCTTTGCACATGGTCACCGGATCCGAGATGCAGATGGCGGTAGACTGCTTTCAGGGCACCATTTTCAACTGGTGCGAAGCTGTACTGGCCAACTTGAAGGGCCAGTTGACTAGGGCGAAGCAGGGACAATTAAAGACCTTTGGATATGGGGCTTTGGTCGTCAGCTTTGCCATAGAGAGGGTTCCTATGCTGATCCCACAGCATCTTA
>APFE030369194.1:56087-75897 GCA_000404065.3 Pinus taeda
GGCGCTCATTACACGTCAAACACTCTTCTAGAAGGCTCTAGAAGTGACCACAAGTAACTTTTTAGAGATGAAACTCGCGCCTTTTGACCTTTACAGGGGTACGCACCCAACCTTTAGCTTACAGAGCGTACAAGTACGCAGGTACAGTGTGTTTGGAGTGCGTACACACAGGAAAGGTAGAGAGAATCTGCGTACCCAGAGATAAACATGTTTTAAAGTGACTTTCTCTCTTTTTGAAGTTTGACATGAAGAGCAAAGGTTTGAGGCTTGACAAGGAGGACAAAATGGCTATTTAACTGCAGTTAGCCATGGTGACAAATTTCAGTGTAATAGCCTTCATCTACAGACCATAGGCAAATTCTATCTCCACAAGGAGTGGAAGGGGATTTTCATTCATCTTTAGCTAAATAGGTACAAGTTGGGTAGGAAAGCAAGGGGAAAGGCAAGGCAAAGATGCATGAGAATGATGGACAAGAGAGAGATTTTGATCTTGTTGGCCACGAGGAGACACAAGGAATTGATGTCATTGAATTGCATGCTCAAGATCCAAGAACTATGAAAGACATGATCATCAAGTAACAATAGGATGAGATACAAGCCTTGATGGTTAATTTAGAGAGGGCTAAATGGGTCATCAAATATCTTAAGCAAGAAAACAAACAACTAACCGAAAAATAAGACCTCATGGAGTTGCAAATGATCAAAGAGAACCAGCAAATGGAAAAGAAGACAAAGGTCAACATGACCTCCATTGAGCAAGATATTAAGAATGACCGAGAGACATGGCTTGAGAGGGTCAACATTAACCTTGAGGGGCTTTTGAAGAAAGAAAATAGAGAGAAAAATATGCTTAGACGTATGGCTTACCATTATTTGACCCGAAATAAGATATGCAACATGAGGATTAAGCAACTTAAGGAAAGATTAACGAGTTCCTTAAAAAGAAAAAAGAGGGAGGTTAAGCTTTATATCTTGGCTGATGTTACACTAGCCTAAAAAGTAACCAATGAAGCACCTTTGAGCTAATACTCAGCAAGTTTTGAAGAAATTTTTGTCAATTTCAATTTTTTTAGTTTTACAAAATAGGAAATTATGGTGGATGTGCAGCGCCACTGGCGTTACGAATTTGATTGGTGCATCCTTGAGAGAAATGGTTTATAGATTTGGATTCATCATCAAGAAGACATTAATCCCTAAAAAATTCATCTCATTTGGAGAAGAACTAGGTCAGCTAAAGGGCAAAAAACACGCAAAAAATGACCTCTCTGCCACTTTTCACACCCACAGAAAGGAGTCTTGGGAGAATTCATTTTTGAAGGGGCAAATTACCTCCAAATTAGGAAATTCAAGATGTTTCAGAAACTGGACATACAAATCTTTCCAACAAGCTATCTTGGGTCTGATTTGCTGGAGTGGAAGGCCTCCAAAAGCATGCTTAAGGAGACATTGTGCATTGGGTTGATGGCATTGCACATAGGGCTATTTTTGTCAATTTTGCTCAAAACTCAAAATTTCTCCCAGTTTGACTACCAATTGACTTTTTCTCTTCTCCTTGGAAAATTTGTGATGGTAAATGATGTAATGTGATGTAAATTTGATGAAAAATGACTTGATGGGGTAGATACATCAATGAAAAGTGGTTTAAAACTGAATGTATCAGTGTCCTTGGTTTTAGAGGCAAGGTGTTCCATTGCCTATATTCCTATTCTTAGTTTAGATATGGTTGAAACCACTCCTTTTCTTATGGCTTCGATCCCTGATGACCAGGACAGGTGATCTTGATGCCTTTATTATGTACTTTCTTAGTCATTTGTAAAGGTTGGACTCTTGTGGATGCTTTGAGCTTCATTGTACATCACTTCTGCATTTTGGCAAGGAAATAAACCTGGGTTTTGTAGCTATTTTTGGGGTATTTTTGTGGTAAAGTGTCTTTGCATTTTTTTTTCTATGATATTTAGTTTCTCTTATGTGTTATACGTGCCAGCATGTATTTCTTTCCTCTTAAATAAATGAATCAATATAGATAGGTGGAATCCATTGATATTAGTGCTCTGCCTTGGGAACACATTTAGTTTTTAACGTTTTCAGCTGTTTGAAGAGGATTCATGAACTTTACATGCCCTCCTCAACCCCTCACCAGTCTTAGACTTACCATCACACTCAATTCCAAGTGCCAAAACACCTACCTACCTCACCCCCGAGAACACCCTGCAATTCTAATTTGATGTCTTCGGACCTAAGCTACCTGCTCCATTTGACCCAACAACCAAACCTTCGAAATCAAACAAAAAACCTTAGAGATACTATACCTAGCCTAAACTCTATTCTTATTTCAGCGATCCCAACTGAGATTGACAAAGAGAGAGCCCTCTCCTGACCTGGTAGGGCTAGCTACCAGGTTAAGCATGGTTTGTGGTTATCCTAAGATTTCCTCCCTTCAACTTGAGGTTGATCTAGGCTCTAACATAATGACGACCACACTGGGGAAGAAAGATAAATCACCCTAGTACAATTGAGAAGTTCTGAACTTTTGGATGATCAATTTAGAATCCAGTTGGCTGAAAATTGGAAAGTTGTCAAGCAATATCAAAATTTTCAGAATTTCTTAACACACTGGCTTTAAGAAGATACACCAGGTGTAATATTGATCCTGATCCTCCTACCATATTCTAAAATCCTAATCTCATTCAGAGGATTCTCAAACAAGAGAGTTTATCAAGTCCTAGACTGGTTTTCTGATCTCATTCATGCCCTGTGGAGTGGTTGTTCCTTGAACATCTTCCTTTCGACAAATACTTTGGTCTATCCTTGTTTAGAACAACTTCAGATAGTGAATTGCTAGACATAGTTTCAGACCCTAAATTCATAAAAGAACTTGAAGTTGAAAAGGCCAAATTGATAAGGAACTATAATCTTAAAAACTCTCCTCAGTCATCTATAACCACTGATCGAATTCCTGAACTGTCTGATTCGGCTTCAACATCTATTGCCTCATCATAATTTCCTCATATTTCAAAGCATCATCCGACACCTCGATTCATACCTTCAATCCCTCAATAGCCTGTCATTACTCCTCAAACACCTGCCACTTCCGCGACATTAACTCCTCCCTTTGTTAGAAATCCCTCAGTTACTTCACCATTAGTTTCAAATCTGCCATGAGCCATGGTTGCGAGATATGCACCTCTCATTCTACCTCATAATTTGGATGATATGCCTACTAATTACCAAAGTAACGTACCATTGTTTGATTCTACTCAAGGTATTACAACGTAGCAGCATATTGACAGGATGAATGACTTCTATGATCTTCATGCGGTAGATGAAGAGAATTTGACCATGCATTTATTTGTGCAAAGTTTTGGAGGCGAGGTTCGAAAGTGGTTTAGAGCATTACTAGTGGGGTCCATCAATACTTTGCCGGTTCTACACAGACAATTCCTGGATTGATGGGACGTAAAGAAAAATCCACTCCAAATTCTTTCTGAGTATGAAAATGTAAAAAGGAATGTAGGTGAAAGTGTCCAAGACTACTGTGTAAGGTTCAGTACAGTTTATAATGTTATTCTAGCTGACATCGAGCCACCAATGGAATTAGCATTGATCAAATTTCCCAATGGCTTCAATACCGATATGGCATATTAGTTGAGAGAAAGAGATCCTATCACACTTGAGGACATGCAAAAGAATGCGGTAAGTGTAGAGGAAAATCTGTTGGCCAAGAGAGCAAGGATGAAGACTGAAAAGAAGGTGACTATAAAGAAAGAAGCATCTTCTTCAGATGTTAAGGTAGAACATATTCTCTAGGAAATTGAGAAGATGTTTGATGGGTTGACAATTGCGAACAAGCCAGAAAACACAATCAGAAATCCAAACTTCCGAGGATAACAACAACCTCAGTTTACGATTAAGCAAAGGGAGCAGAAGGCACAAGATTAGTCATCCCAGCAGCAAGTCAAAACACCTTTGCAACAAAATTATGTGCATGGAATGGAAAGTGAAGATGATGATGATCTGGTGGTGTGGGCTAATCATTTCTTTACTGCTGATGGTTTTCCCATTTTTCTCACGAAAGATGAAGAATACTCAGAGGTTTCAAATGTTCAAATAGATGAAGATTTCATACTAGAAAATGAAGGGTTTTTAGAGGATGAATTAGATGATTATTAGAGGGGATATATGAATGCATTGACAACACAACATAAACAATATTCATTAAGAAGCAGAGACGTACCAGTCAGCCTAGTTCAAAAGAGAAAAGAGGTGCAACCCAAGAATGACTCCTCCAGCACTTAGAAGAAAGGGAAGGAGCCTTCTGATCCAACTTCCAGCCAAGGACCATATGCCAATGAGAAGACCAATCTGTTAAGTGCAACGAAGGAAAGGAATGAAAATAAGGATTCTTCAGTCAAAGAGGTAGATAAAGTTCAACCTTTAGTTTAGAAAATCAAATTGCTAAATTAAAGGTTTCGATTCCTTTGACTGAATTCATGAAGAACAATAGTTATAAAAACCAAGTGTCAAAACTTTTGAACATAGATCCTTTATCTGATATGGTCATTGTAGAAGATGATCACCCAGAGCTCATCTTTGGCCCTACTTTAGAAGGTCAATCTGAGGATAGTGAAGTGCCTCCATTTTATATAAGCCTTAGATTGCATGAGTATGTCCTTCATAATGCCATGTTTGATTCTGGAGCCTTCCATAATCTGATACCAAAAGCCATTATGGAGGAATTGGGCCTTGACATTACTTATAAATATCATGACCTCTATTCTTTTGATTTTGGTAGAGTCTGATGTATTTGTCTTATCAAAGACTTGGTGGTGTCTCTAGATAAAATCCCGGTGAAGAATGTTCTCATGGATGTGGTTGTTATGGAGATTTTTGCATGGTTTGGTATGTTGTTGTACACATCATGTGGTGCAAAGCTTAAAGGAACTTTACAAATAGATTTCCCCTATGCTACCATTCCCGTGTCTAGTCAATTGAGAAAATTATATAGGGAAAAGAAAATGAAGTACATGATCACAAGTAAGGAAAAACCACTTAATCATCTGATTAATGTTGTACATACAAATTTAGAATCATTTGTATTATATTTAGATAGTGGCTTGAATGATATTTATAGTCAGCTGGTTGAAGTAGAAGATGTGCTAGAGATTTAATAGAATTTCAGAGCAGTCCTTGATCAAGAAAGACAAAAACTTGCAAGTACCTCCAAGTAGCTGCATTCTAGAAACAACAGAAAGGTAACGAGCAACAGAAAATTGAAGAAATCAATCAAGGTAAAAAAGAAGATGAAACAAAATTTCAACACTTAGAGGAAGAAGTCGGCCTATGGAGCATGGATTTTGACAGAGTTGTGGGTAAGGATGCTGGCATAGGGATTTGGATCCGTAGCCCTGTTTTCTAGCCTAATAAAGTCCCTAGTAATGTAAGAATTTTTTCATATAAATTGGCCTTTCATTGTTCTAATAATGAAGCTGAATATGAGGCACTAATTGTAGGTTTGAAAATTCTCAAAAAGCTGAAATCAAAAAGGACATTAGTCTGTAGGGATTTGGAGCTGATAATCAAGCAAGTGAAGGGTGAATATCAAGCCAAACATCCAAGGATGAGGGCCTACCGTAATACAATTTTTAGATATCCTAAGGATGTTTCCAGATTATACCTTGACATGTATACCACATGCACAAAATGTAATTGCAGATTCACTTGCAACCGCTGCTAGTAATTTAAAGATCCCGATGAATTCCAATAACAAGTTTGAGATCCATGTGAAGCACAGTCCAGCTGTCCCTGACAATATAAGGTATTGGCAAGTCTTTTGGGTTGATAAGGAGATTAATGATTTCTTGCAAAATGAAGGAAACTACAAGGATGCTTCCATAGATTGTGATCGTGATGATGATGAACCCAAAATTGAAGTAAATCAAATGGAAATATTGCAGCTAAAGAACAATGTCATTCCTAAAGGTCTTATTCCTTTAGAAGAACTCTTCGATCAAGATGATGTGGCTAGGAAGCGAAGCTCAGTGCCAAGAGATAACGGTGTTGAGGATGTGAATCTTGGAACAGTCGAGAAGCCAAAGTTTGTGAAACTATCAAAGTCATTATCCCCCAAGGTAAAATCTAAATATGTCAAATTATTGTCTGAATTTGTTGATGTGTTTGTTTGGGATTATTTAGATTTAAAGGTGTATAACAAAGACATAATTCAACACACAATTCCCATCAAGACAAATTAGAAGCCATTTCGTCAAAAGCTAAGAAGGATTAATCCCAAGTTGTTGCCTTCAAGTGAAAAGGAGGTAAATCGATTATACAAGGCTGGTATAATTGTTCCAATTAGATTTTCTGATTGGGTTTCTAATCTTGTTCTTGTGAGGGAAAAGACCGAGGAGATCAGATTGTGCATTGACTTTAGAAATTTAAATAGAGTGTCATTAAAGGATAATTACCCGCTGCCGAAGATGGATCACATCCTCTAGAGAGTAGTTGGAGCGTCGTGTATGTCGCTTCTTGATGGATATTCCATATATAATTAGATTTTTCTACATGAAGATAACCATGACAAGACTACATTCACCGCCCCTTGGGGAACATTCCATTATGCTAAAATGCCATTTGGTTTGACAAACACTGGAGCAACATTTCAACACGCAATGGAAATCACTTTTTCTAATGAAAAGGATGTATTTTTGCTTGTATATTTAGATGATTTGACAATGTTTTCAAAGTCAGATGATGAGCACCTTCACCATTTGTGGATTGTGTTTCTGCGATGTAGGAAATTTGGAATATCACTCAATCCAAAGAAAAGTCTCTTTGTATGGATGAAGGGAAGATGATTGGCCATATTATCTCGAAAGAAGGAATTTTCATTGATCCAACAAGAGTAGAAGAAATTTAGCAAATAGATTTTTTGAGGAACTAGAAGGAAATACAGGCATTCAATGGTAAGATGAATTTCTTACGAAGATTTGTACCTAATCTTGCTTAGATTTTGAGAGAAATCACTAATATGTTGAAGAAGGATAGCGTAGTGAAATGGATAAAAGAAGCTATGAAATCATTTAACTTCGTAAAGTATGTCTTATCTACAGCTCCAGTTTTCATTAGTCCAGATTATACACAAGATTTCAATTTATTCTCATTCACATCTAAGCATACCATAGCAGCAGTTTTAATGGAAAAGAGAGATCAAGTAGAAAATCCCATTGCATTCTTCAGCAGAACTATTAGGGATGTAGCCTTGAAGTACAACATTATTAAGAAACAAGCTCTTTCTCTCATCAAAGCCTTGAAATATTTCCAAGTGTATATTCTGCACTTTCACATCCTCACATATGTTCCCATTGCAGCAGTTAAAGATGTACTGGTTCAAACCAATCTGGAAGGAAGATAGGGAAAATGGATTACAACAATGTTAGAATACAATTTTGAGATCAAACCTATAAGGCTGATCAAAGGACAAGGTCTGGCGAGGTTGATGACAGAATCAAATTTGCATGAATTAGATATAAATCTTATTATTACCATGTCTAAAGATGAACATGAAAACTATCTAATTCAAGTGTCTGAAACATTCCTTTATTCACTGTGGTATTCAGCTATTATCTATGTGCTTCAACACCTTTCTCCACCACCATAAATGTCAAAGAATAAACGCAGAACTCTTAAACTAAAAGCTGCTAAATTGTGCATTTTAAATAATGCCCTTTATTGGAAGGATCTAGGTGGTGTTTTGCTGAACTGTTTAATCAAAGATGAAGCCCAGCAGGTAATGAGTGAATTTCACAAGGGTGACTGTGGCGGCCACTTTTTTTGGAAGACAACAACAATTTTTTTTTTTGAGAGCAGGATACTACTATCCCACCTTATTTTCAAATTTCTATAAAATAGTCATGATTTGTCATTAGTGTCATGTCTTTCAAGGGAAAAGAAAGTTGTTGCCTCTTCCTTTGAAGCCGGTTGAAGTCAACGCATGTTTTTAGCAGTGGGGACTCAATTTTATTGGCGAGATCCATCCAACATTCTTGGCTCAGCACAACTGGATACTAATAGAAACGAACTATTTTACCAAGTGTATTGAAGCAATTTCGATAAGCTAGGCAACAAACATGGTAATCATTCAATTTTTGGAAACAAATTTTATCTTGTTTTGGTTGTCCTAGTAAAATCATAACAGATAATGAAGTTGCATTCAAATCCAAGAAGATGATTGATTTTTGTAGCAAATATAAGATTACCTTGGGTCATTCCACAACATATTACTCGCAAGGTAATGGTTTGGCTGAATCCTCTAATAAATTATTGGCAAATATCATAAAGAAGGTGTTGGAAACAAATAAGAAAGGCTAGCATAAGAAGTTAGTTAATGCTTTATGGGCAGATAGAGTGAGCCAAAAGAAATCTATAGGTATGTCTCTGTTTGAAATTGTATATGGCATTGATACAGTATTTCCAACATCCGTGGTAGTCCCAGTTGTGAAACTTTCGTAGCAAGCTGGTAGTGACAAAGATGATTTTCAGCCAAGAATCAATCAGATGATACATTTACAAATGACAAGGGAGGAGGTCTTACAAAATACTTTCAGATTGCAAGAGAAGATCAAAAATATCTATGATCGGAAAACTAAAGTAGATAAATTCTAACTTGACGATGTCCTGTTACGGTGGGATGCGAGGAATGAAGATAAAGGAAAGCATGGAAAGTTTGAAAACTTGTGGAAGGGTCCCTACAAGATTGCTGCATGTAAAGGGAAAAATGCATTCCTACTCAAAGAGATGGATGGACAAGATTGTTCAGGAGGACCAATCAATGGTAGGCTCCTAAAGCACTACTTCTTTTAAGGTGATTTTTGAAGTCGTGAAGTGATCATTGTATATACCGTTTTATTTTCATTACAACTGTTCAAAAAACACAATTCATTTCAGCTTGAGGCCCAAGGTGAAGGCTATAAAGTTGGATGATTTGTACGAGTCTTTGAGTCAGTCTTGAGTTTTGAGTAAGTTTTGAGTCTTGAGTTTATCTTCAAAAGTGTCGGTTTCAGTTTTCGAAATGTATTGACTGTATTGCTCAATGGAAGAGGCATAAGTCTACATATTCCAGAGATCTATGGTTCTTGGCACCTCTAAGCAGCTACAATTCCCATTGGATCCAATGTTAGTGCCAGTGCTTTCACACTGCCATCAGTGATCAAATTTCTCTTTTGCATTTCATATTAGTTGTCCCATTCTGATGAGTTGCACTCCATTAGGTCATGGATCAACTGATGATAGATTTATTTCCAGTTTTTGCTGCTCATCACATAAGATCTACTGACTTCCTTTAGACACAATTCAGTTGAATTATTTAGAGTTAATTCTTATCATTTGTCCATTTGATTTAAAGAAGTATTAGGTATTAGGGTTTTCAATATCATTAGGTATTACGGTTTCCATTTAAGTCAAATTTTCAAAATATTTGATAAATAGTGGTCATGTAGACGTGTGGAGGAGATATAAATCTTTAGATTATTTTTAATTCTCAACATTTGTAAATTTAATAAGTTTTTCACCTTAAACTCAGTTTGAGGTGAAAACAGAGTATTGTTTCATTCTTTTAAAATTTGATGTAATTTTGTAGTTTCTATATGTAATAAGTACTCATCAACAGCTCCTGGTCACCTTGCCAACTCCTGCCACTGCAAAAGCAAAACATCAAGATATCAATCCATCCAATCGCCACGGAAAAGGTTTAAACTTCAAACAATAAAACAGAGCATTTGGAAAGGTCATCAAAACTTTCTAAAAGTTGGTTTTGAATGGATAACAATTAAAGTGAAATGGAATATAATGCTAAATCCTCTTGGTAAGTCATTTCATTGTGAAAACTTGAAGGGAAGATAAAAAAATCGCGATTTGAGCAATATTGGGCAAAAGAAAGAGAAAAATAAAAATTGGTGAAAATTTTTTGGCACTACACATTGTGAGGCTGAGACTGCGCATTGTGGAGGTGCTATGCATCAGAGCCGTTTCTCCTTCACAAAATTGCACTGGCACTGCGCATTGTGTTGGTTGCGCTACACATTGAACTGTCAAGCCTTTAAACCATCAAAACTCATCCTCCATCACCTCTATTGCTGCATTTATCTCCTACCAAGTAAGTATAATCACTTCTTGAGTTTAGATAGGGTTTTCATCCATGAATTATTATTTTTTTCTTCCTGAAATTCAAACCCTAGTTTGTCTCTCTACATTAGTTTACGCGACTAAAAACTATAATTCCTTGCCACTTTTTCCCAACCTCATTTGCCCTAAACCTACCCCTTGATCCCATTTTCCCTAAATCATATTACCTGCCCCTATTTTCCCAAAAAACCTAATCCCTTTATGAAACCCTAAACCCCTCATACATCAAACTCTATTTCCTATATCAATTCTACTCATTCCCTTAGCTCACCCCATCACTATTTTTCCTTTTACAAATCTCTTCATAGTCATATTTTCCCCCATCTATTAATCCACCATTCATCACATCATCCCAAAGGGACAACCATCGAAAGGGACAATGAGCTTGATTTTGAGGAGGACACCGTAAGTGACAACTCTAGGGAAAGGATTCTGCAGCAGAGAAAACCTCACAAAGGTGGCAAGATTATCAGGTAGAAGCCTGTCAGTATGAGTGAACTACTTGCTTGCCCATTAGCCACCTCATGCTTTAGACATCAGTCATTTTTTGATTTTTGTGAGATAGTAGAGCGAGTTAAATTTTACCATGAGTTAGCAAGACTATTTGTGACAAACTTGGACAACAATATGCTACGTCTTGTTGGGGTTACATTTACTCTATCATCCACCATCATTGTAGAGGCCACGGGAATTCTAGATGTAGGGGAGAAATGGAACAGAAGGCAACATATTAACAAGGAGTATTATGAGCCTTACATCAAGGCTAAATACCATGGCAAAATCAATAGTGTTTCCTTTCAGATTTTTGGAGGACCGGTATGCTCCATTCGTGAAGCTCATCATTACGTATTTTACTTGTGAGGGTAGGTTCTCCAGACTATATGCCTACGATATCAGCTTGTTGATGCATTTCACTAGGGTGAAAATGATGAGTATTCCTTATTCTCTATGCAAAAACATAGAGAAAATGACATTTATTGCAAAGAGGAAACCTTATCCACAGTAGCTCAACAGTATTTACCATTTCTTTGTTATTAAAATTATTGTTTTACATCAGCTCAATCAGTTGGGAGTACCATGGGAAATCTTCATTTCTCATGAGATTTTCAAGGGTCCTCTAATCTTTCTATCAGTCCACCAAAAGCAAAGAAAGCCTTCAGGACAACAAAAGATTCAAGAAACTGAAACTGTGGGGGTACCTATGTTTTTGACTTATGAGAGAGGCACTAGGATGCTCTTTGCAGTTGCCAAGAAAGTACTATCTCCACAAGGAGTGGAAGGGGTTTTGCCTTCATCTATAGACCATAGGAAAATGCGTGAGAGTGATGGACAAGAGACAGATTTTGATCTTTTTGGCCATGAGGAGACACAAGGAGTAGATGTCATTGACTTGGATGCTCGCGATCCAAGAACTGTCAAAGACATGGTCATCAAGGAACAAGAGGATGAGATACAAGCCTTGATGGTTAATTTAGAGAGGGCTAAATGGGTCATCAAATATCTTGAGCAAGAAAACAAACAGCTGACTCACAAATAAGACCTCATGGAGCTACAAATGATCAAAGAGAACCACCAAAAGGCAAGGGAGACAAAGGTCAAGATGACCTCCATTGCACAAGAGATTGAGAATCACCGAGAGACATGGCTTGAGAGGGTCAAGATTCAACTTGAGGGGCTTTTGAAGAAATCAAATAGAGACAAAAATATTCTTAGGCATATGGCTTACCATTATTTGACCCGGAATAGGATATGCAACATGAGGATTAAGCAACTTAAGCCAAGACTAAGGAGGGCCTTAAAAAGAAAAAGGATGGAGGATAAGCTTAATATCTTGGCTGATGTTACACTATCCCAAAAAAGTAACCAATGAAACACCTTTGAGCCAAAACTAGTTAAGTTTCGAAGAAATTTTGTCAATTTCAATTTTTTTTAATTTTGCAAAACAGGAAATTCTAGTGGATGTGCGGTGCCACTGGTGCTGTGCAATTGATTGGTGCATCCTTGGGAGAAATGGTTTATAGATTTGGATTTATCATCAAGAGGACATTAATCCCTAAAAAATTCATCTCATTTGGAGCAAGACTAGGTCACCTAAAGGGAAAAAAGCTCTCAAAAATGCCCTTTCTCACACTTTTTGCACCCACAGGAATCACTCTTGGGAGAATTCATTTTTATAGGGGCAAATGACCTCCAAATCAGGAAATTCGAGATGTTTCAGAAACTAGATAGACAGATCTTTCCAACAAGCTATCTTGTGCCTATTTGGGTGGAGTGGAAGGTCTCGAAAAGCATGCTTAAAGCACCATTCTGCATTGGGTTGATGGCATTGCGCATAGGGTTATTTTTATCAATTTTGCTCAAAACTCAAAATTTCTCCCAGTTTGACTACTAGTTGATTTTTTCTCTTCTCCTTGGTAATTTGTGATGGTAAATGATGTAATGTCAATGTATCAGTTTCCTTGGTTTCAGAGGCAAGCTATTCCATTGCCTATATTCATGTTCTTAGTTTAGATATGGATGAAACCACCCCTTTTCCTATGGATTCGACCCCTGATGACTAGCATAGGTGGTTTTGATTCCTATATTATGTACTTTCTTAGTAATTTGTAAAGGTTAAACTCTTGTGGATGCTTTGAGCTTCATTGTACATCACTTCTGCGGTTTGGCAAGGAAATAAAACAGGGTTTTACAACTATTTTTGTGGGATTCTTGTGATAAAGTGTCTTGGAGTTATTTCTTCCTTTTTCATTTAGTTTCTCTTATGTGTTATATTTTCCAGCATGTATTTCTTTCTTCTTAACTAAATGAATCAAGATAGATAAGTGGAATCCATTGATATTAGTGCTCCGTCTTGGGAACACATTTAGTTTTTAATGTTTTCAGCTCTTTGAAGAGGATTGATGAACTTTTCATGCCCTCCTCAACCCCTCACCAATCTTAGACTTACCATCACACTCAATTCCAAGTGCCAAAACACCCACCTACCTTGCCCCACAGAACACCCTGCAATTTTGATTTGATTTCCTGGACCTAAGTTGCATGCTCCATTTGACCTAGCAACCAAACATTCAAAATCAAACAAAAAACCCTAGAGCTACTATACCTAGCCTAAAATATATTCTTATTTCAGTCATCTCAACTGAGATTGACAAGGAGAGGACCCTCTCCCGACCTGGTAGGGCTAGCTACTAGGTTAAGAGTGGTTTGTGGTTATCCTAAGATTGCCTCCCTTTAGCATGAGATCAATATAGGCTCTAACAAGAGTTAGGAATGGACAATTCTTTGTAGGGATGATAGAATTTATTGTGCAAAGAATAAAACCGAACTTTATGTTAGCAATTAAAGGCTTAGTTTTCCATGAAATAAAGGAGATGATTCATGAAATTGAATGGTCTTAGGAAGATATTCAGGCCCATGCTTGCTTGCAATAATACAAGGAGAAAAAGGGAACATAATTTATGGAATAATTATAAGAGAAAGGATGCAGTAGTAAGGCATGAATAAGAAATTTGGTCCAAAGGAAAGAGAGGCATTTGGAAGAGATGATGTGGATAAAGGGCCAGATTCAGTTTTACTTTAGACAAAAGAGATAAATATTGTATGATTACAATTTCCATTTAATGGGTTATGTTGCATTGTCATTGTAGTAAATATGGATAAATAGGAAGTGTGATATGTGTTGTTTTGAATATAGATATGATGCAACTGTGAAACCATAATTTCCTAATTTTTATATTGATTGCGGTTATGATTATGCATGGGCATATGTGTTCTATTCTTATATGAAAAAATTAAATAAGTTAATACAGTAAACAATAGTAATTACAAGGTGTCTGAAGTTTAGAGTGAGGAAGAGTTCTATAAAAACATCAATAATTCAATAAATGAAGTTAAGGACCTAAAAAATCTATTCAAATTTGAAAACCAGATTAGTTATAACAACTAAGTTCTGAGATTCTTTGTATTAATGTACAAATATATACGAGAGATGCTCTATTTGATAGATATAGTCAATGTGTACATTAAGATACATGTTTACAAAATATTGTCCTAACAGGTAGACCATATGTGAAAGATAAAGCTAATGTACTTGGGTCGATTATTCTTGTTGTAGTGATTTTGTAGGATTTAGTGTTTATTGTGCATGAGCCTCCATTCCCACCATAGATAGTTTGGCAATGAGGATCAGAAGTCCCTGTTAATAGCCAAATGTCGTGGTTACTCATGTGCAGTCTCGAGGAGTTGCTGAGAGAATTCGTGAGAATTCTATAATAGTTGTTGTGTAGTAGGTGAGGTGGAAGCCCAATGTAAGGTGTCTCCAATCTTCTATTAGATAATAACCATAGGAGAGCTTATTACACCATGCGAGGAATCCCCTATCCAAAGTCAAAGAAGTGCCACAGGGATAGTAATTCCTTAATGTAGTTATCACCCAAGCTGAGAAGGGGTAACATCATGCAAAATCTTAGTATGACTTTAACAAAGTGGAAAGGTGCTCATTTATATGTACAAGTGGAATGAATTCCTGAGAGCAGGGAGTAATCGAGAGGATTAGTTGGAGGCAATTCATGTAGCAACACACTTGGTCTTTGAGGATAGTGCATAAATGTCCACTAAAGACTATGTGTGGCGCAAAGCCAAAGGGCCATGACACACCCATTCTTGAAAAATAAGAAAGGATGTTCAATGTTGAGAAAAGGGGCAAGATGTTGAATTTATGGAAAATTTTTGATAAGGCTTATCCTGTTGTCGTTAGGACCATGGGTGGGAAAACATGCGATTGTGGCAACACGATTCTCCTGTTGTATGATTGGATGTCACACATGGATTATCTATAGGGCTGAAGAAACATGGTGGGTAACCAAGAGTTGGCATGATAGAGTAATAGTTGCACACTATCATAAGAAAAGTAGTGTCGAAATCCATTTAGTGCAAGCCTAGGAGGTCAGGCCGTATTTGTTTGTAGTCTCCCCGAGTTGGTAGTCGCGTGGTCAGAATATTGGGTAGCAGGAGGTTACTTTTTTTTCAAAATATTTCTCGATCCCATGTATGAATTAATATTGGACCAATTTTACAGTGGGGAGGTCAGGTAGTTGTTTGTTTTTTGTTTTATGAGAATTATTTTATCATAAGCCTGACTATACCATAGTCAGGCAGTTTTATTACGTCGGATACTTTTATAGTAAGGCAATGGTGTGGTCGGGAAGTTCAGTAGTTTGATAGTCAGGAAATGATGAGGTCTAGAGGTCAGGAAGTTTACAGTCGGGCAATGCTGAGGTTGAGAGGTCAGGTTGATTATTTATAAAAGTCATATTCACTTGATGTTCTATGTCAGGTGGTCGGAAGGTAAGATTTTTTGATAGACTGGTGGTTTCATTAGGTCAGTAGTTTCAGAGTCAGTTATTGTTGAAGTCAAGAGGTCGAGCAGTTTGATAGTCAGGAATGTTGAAGTCGGAGGTCAAGCTGATTATTATCAAAAGGTTGTATTTCTCTTTTACAAAATTTTTTTGGATCCAACTTCTAACTTAATTTAAGAAAACAAAAGTATTGTTCAAAGCTTTTTCTTTTATGCATTTTGTGATGAACAAAATGAAAAATTGTGAAACAAAAAATATAAAGGACACTAGACTTTCAGTAACTGACTCTAAAAGCATGAAAAATATAAGATTACTGTCAGGATTTTCACAGTTTTTTTTTTTTTTTTTGTGAGTTGATCATACATTCGGGAATTTTCTCTTTCTTTTATAATTCATTTATTTTATCATGACCTAGAGTATACCATAGTTGGGTGAACTCAATAAGTCACGTAGTTTCACAATCTGAAAATGTTGAGGTCACTATGTCAACATGATTATTTATAAAAAAAATCATGGTCAACTCGAGTTCCTAGTTGTGTTGTCCGAAGGTCAGGTAGTCGGGAGCCTGCAATTTTTGTTACAAAATTTCTTTGAATCCTACTTGTGACTTTACCCTCAAAAAAAAATTGATTGATTGATTGATTAATAATTAATTAATTATAATAATTATAAATAATAATAAATAAATAAATATTCAAGGTTTTTTTTTTATTGATTTTGTGACACACAAAGGGAAAAAAATCTTGTTGTAAACATCACAACAAGAATGCCAATTATTCGATGAATATTAAGATTACAAGTTTCATACCAAAAAAATACATAACAAAGAAATATAGAATACTGGATTTGCCTATGTCCAAGAGACTATGAAAAGAGTTCACTGTGTGCACACTGACAATTATTTTCTTGACTCTCAACTTAGTTATTGATATCATAAGTCTATATGCTATGTGACACTATAAAGTCTTTCTAGAATTTCAGTAATTGATTCTCAAAGCCTATATTTTCTGTTTATTTGTGTTTATATTTATATCTAGAAATACATTTGTATCTGTATTTATACATAGTGTAGCAAGGAAACGTAGATGCTCGATATATTTTACATCCCTATCATGCAACAACATATTGCAATTCTTATATGAAAATGATGGATTGCTCCATTACAATTGCATTTAAACAAATTTGACAAAAACTCTTATATCTTGCCGAGACAACAAAATTGAAGTTATTTGAAAACTTGGCAACACATTTCTAAATATACAACAAATTTCAAGTAGACAAGTAATGAAAATTGTTTTATTTTTGTCTTTGTATTTACCTTCTAGAAGATAAAATTTCATCAACACTGGTCGAGTTGGAGAAATAACATATGTTCTGAAAAGATGTATTTTGTTATAACCATAATATGATAACTCTAAGTTCTTTAGTTGTAGCTATATTTAGAGATAAATAATTGAGAAAACTGAATACAAGAACACAACTATAGCCAAAGAATTTTTTGAAAAAATGTGCAAGTATTTCGCTAACTCTTTGTGTTATCTTTGTGTATAATAACTCTTCTGTTGGGACTCTGGGTACACTCAATGTGCAACCGTGGTTCAACATGTAATCTGATGTCTCACTGTGCTTAATATTATAGGCATATTATGTTCATGGACATGATGACACACATACATAACAAGAAACAAACAACAATGCAACGAAAACTAGTGGAATGCATCCTATTGAGGAAGCCTATACAACAACGCTCAAAAGAATAGTAAATTTAACGTGGAATATATAGTGACAAACATTTTAATAGTAAATATAAGAGTCTTCTATATTATAATCATTATGAATGTCAAAAGTGATCAAGACAAAATTGTGATTGCAATGATTGATATGCTTGCATCCAATTTACATAAGGAATTGTTGTAAGGTGAAAAAAATCCTCTTGCAACAAGTCAGTATGTGCTCGATGAAAATTCCATTTTTGTTTTGTTTGGTATGGCTACATAGCACCTGTAACAGAGGTCCCACTGTCTATCTAACACTAAAATTAAACTAATATATATAGTGTAATCCATCCATTGACGTCCGTGAATATAATATTTTGGAAGAGAATCAAAATTTTGTATGTGGAAATTTGGGCCACACCTATTACATCGCATAATAGATGTTCTAGCTACAATAATTGAAGAAATTGGCCCATGGAAATGTGCATAGCAATTATCCCTTGGAAACTTTTGCATACTGTCAATTGAGCAAATATTAATTAAGCAAGGATTGTAAATCTATGGACAAAATATCAATGGTTTTGATGACTATTTTTTTGAGTCTATTTGTACAGTTGCACCATGCTTTGATATGTCTAATATGTAAAAACAAATTGTACAAGTTTTTTATGGTTGTTTCATTTGCAACGAGAATATGGCTACCAAGTACTTATAACAACACCTATATACTATGAACATTGAACAAGAGAAATATATTAATGATTCACAAGTTTATACTATAACCTCATCACTGTCATATGAATATCGACATATAAAGGAGAAAGTTTTAGCAATATAATGAATTTGTGAACTATTTGATGCTAACATATATATATTCAATACATAAGCAAAATATGTTTTCTTGAGAATCTATTCATGAAAAACTTGCTCCACAGTCCTGTAAATTATGCATGTATCAATGTCAACTACAAATGCACATTTAACTAATGATTTAATCAATCTAAATGCTAACAACTAAAGGATTTAAATTAGTATAACGCCACACATAATATCATGAAATTTAAATTTATAATTGGGATTCAATTCACAAGATTGAACAGATAAGTTTTGGTTGAAGATTTTAAAAAAACTTCAAAAATATTTTTGGGTTTTGATACTATCCAGCGAGTTTTTCTAGTGTTTTCTGGAATATTTATACATGAATAATTTAAAGTAAATTAATAACAATTTTGATGTCATAAAGGAGAGCAAGTTTGCCTACATTTTAGTACAATATTACAATGATCAACTAGGAAAAAGTAAATATATTTTTATTTTTATTTTTTATTATCAAAAAATTTATATTGTAAAATTTTCATAAGGAATCTTAATTAGAATTATCAATTATTCATCTGGAATCATATAACACAAGTCATAGAGTAAAATAAGAGGCATTTAGTAAGTAGTTAAAATTATGCACTAACATAAATGCCACAATTCATTACACATGATGTTATGAAACCAGCACAAGAAAAGATAGAAAAGATAGATCAACACCTTAGAATTTAGCCTCTTCGAGGGGGCAACCTCCTTTACATTACATAAATGAACAATTCTTGGATGATTCAAATGAAAACCTCTTTTCATATATAGGAGTCTAAGGAGTCACATATAACCCAGCCGACCTAACAATAATATAAAGCCACAAAATAACAATAGAGGATTCATGGGGGCACTAATAACAATATGGGGAATAGGGGCACAAAAATATTAATAAGGGTATAACTACAAGTAATGGGGTAATCATAGTATTATATGGGCCCAACTTCCCCTTGCCTTCAAAAGTGTTGTCCTCAACGCTTGAGTTGTTATGGATACTTCTGCATAAAATTCTCATCCTCCCATGTCGAATCTTCAGCGGATAAGTTCTTCCACTTGATAAGATACTCTGAAATTGATCGATTTCGTAGCTGTCAAGTTCTTGTTTCTATGACTGGTTCTAGTTCCAATATAATTTTTCCTTCCTCATCAAGTTCTGGCAATATTGTTTGAACTGGGAGCTTGTCACCTATAACCTTCTTTAAACATGAAACATGGCAAACTGGGTGCAATCGAGAATCTGCAGGAAGCTCTAATTTGTATGCCATAGTACCAATATTTTGCAACACCTTGTACAGACTGTAATACTTTGGTGATAATTTATTGTCGTTCTTAACTTGCTTGAGGGACATTTGCTTATATGGTTGTAGCCGTAGGAATACCTATTCACCTACATCAAAACTTCTTTCACTGCAATCTTGATCTGCCTGTTGTTTCATTCTATTTTGTGCCAACATGAGGTTATCCTTTAAGAGTTTGAGGACTTCTTTTTGATGTTCGATGTGATGTTCCACTGCCTGAACCTTAGAATTTTCTCTTAAATATGATGTGATGGATGGTGGTTGATGCCCATAAAGTGCCATAAATGGGTTCATTTTTGTTGCTGTATGGAAGGAAGTGTTATACCACCATTCAGCCAGAGGCAGCCATTTGACCCATTGTGTCTGTTTATTAGATACAAAGCAACGAAGATATCCTTCC
>APFE030369194.1:80961-94920 GCA_000404065.3 Pinus taeda
CCACTCACCCATGTTTGATTTATCGATTGGAGAATAAGGAATTCATGAACCTGTTCAGATTATGTAGCTAGAGCATAATTGATTTTTTTATTTTATGTCAAAGTATTCAAATTCTTTTCATTCGCTAATCCTTTTTATGTATCTTGTGGTTGCACAAAATTTTAACCAATTGATAACACATATGAAAAAGATAATTTCACAAAACCAATAACCTTGAGTTTTTGGATTGAACATGTCCCATAGGCAAGGCTTTTATAATAGAGGAATATGACCCCCGCTTAATCATAATGAATACTATTGACTACGATAGTTAGTCTAGTATGGATTTCATTGTTATAATTGAAGTTTAATAACGCCCTTAACTTTTTCTTTAACCAAAAACATATGTGTTTATACTCAAAATGTACTACACTCTTAAACTAATCATGTCATATGATTGATTGTTATTCTTTATACACTTCTTCCAACACCTTGCTGGCCATGGATTGTTCGTGTATGTCCAAACCTAATTTCACAATTAGTATGTAATTACATAAATTTCTCATACATGAGTTGTGAAAGTTGCAATGTTTTCAATTCCACACCCTCTAAGTTCCTAGGCCCTATGTGTACCAGGGTGTGATCCTAAGGTATTTACATCATTAAATCACCTTTGGAAATAAAAAAATAAAACTCTTTTATCCATTATCAACAATTGTTATGTTTTCCTCTTCAAACCAGATAGCATTATTAATGTTATCTATTAGGTAAACTTCCTAATATTTCTTGGTAGGTGTAACAACGCCAAAATAAAAACATGTAATTAATTAGATTAATCATGAGATTTATAATCAACACGCAATTGATCAACTAAATAACATTAAATTTCAAAAAGATATGAGTAGAGACAACTTATTTGTGGCGATGATGTCTCTCACTTATGATTTTAGGGTTGAATGCTAGTTGAATTCTGCTAAATGCAACAAAGTCTTGGGGACGACTCTCCAGCCGACCGTAGGATCAGTTGCACAAAATCTTGCTACAACTAGCCACCCCCAAGCCGTTAATCAATGTACCACTACCAGGCAATCCTTTGACTCACACATTATTCTCCAAGAGAATGGATGATGAATGATGGAAAATGGAAGCCTCGCATCTCCCACCAGTCTATTAAAATAGAGGCAAACATTGGAAGGAGACCACATGCACACACCCATGTGTCCAACAGGAAAACTTTACTACTGTTTCTTGGTTAATTCTTTTGTTTTTCCTTTTGATAGTTACCTGCTCTTCTGCTTATCTATTTGATATTTATGTAGAGACTTTAGTCATTGTATTTATTCATTTATATTATATTCCAGATGGTATGATGGAATGAGGATTTAGATGAAGATCCCAATATCTTTGTGCACATCGCCTCGATTACTAGTACTACTTAGTCATTATCTTCGTATTTTTAACGACCAACTCTTGTGTGGATTTGTTATCCTCTTTCTTCCTTGTCTAGAACATTTTATATGTTACCTTTTATTTGAAGTGTGTATTATTTTAATACCAGCATAAGATCCTTTGATTTTAATAGGCTATATTAATGTGAAAACTTCTAGTTTACCATAGATTGATTTATTAATTCAGACCAGTCATGTTCCTAGTCTAGTGTACCATCCTCATTATTCATTTGATTGTTATGAATTGTTCTCTTTTTACTTCCAGTGCATCGAGCACCACCATATCCAATATGTTTCTCATTTCTATTGTTATACACATGTATAGTTTGTTCATATAAACACACAGATCATTGTAATCTTTTCCCTTCCCACAAGAAGTACATTTGCAAGATCTAACATCCTTCTACTAAAATCATATTTATCTTGTTTCATATTAGAAAGATCCCTATTTATGGGTTGTTATTAACATAAATCCATTTATATTTGGATTGATATGAACATACATGACCCATTGAAATTGAGTAAACTATTGAGAATGTGCTCTTATTTTAACATTTTCTTTCTACTATTAACTAAGAAGCACTAGGAGTTGCTTCCATTATGTATTTTTCCTTTTTGGGTGTGAGTCACATTGACCTACTTATGAAGGTCATAAAGTGGTTCATGTATGATGTCTTCATGCATAGAGTATGTTGTATCGAATGTGCACATACTGCTTACAATTCTGACCCTAGTTTGGTATAACATTGAAAATATAATTTGTGCTTCTTATTTATTTTAGTTTACTGTTTTAATCAATCACACATTTAGGTCCAAACTATGCATGTCCAATGAAATATAATACTGATTGTAGTAATCTGGTAAGGTTAAGTTACCAAAATATGCATTTCCAATGAAGTATAATACTCACTATAGTAATCTGGTAAGTTAACATTACCTTCCATAGCATGTTATGAAACTAGCTCACAAAAAGATAGAAAAGATAGTTGAACGTCATAGAATTCAGCCTCTTCAAGGGGGAAACCTCCTTTACATTACACAAATGAAAAATTCTTGGATGATTCAAATGACAAAAACTCCTTTCTATATATGGGAGTCTAAGGAGTCACAATATAACCTGGCCGACCTAACAATAATAATATAAAGCCACAAAAATAACAATAGAGGGATTCTATGGGGCACAGTAATAACAATATGGGGACAGGGGCACAACAATATTAATAAGGGGTATAACTACAATAGTAATGGGGTAATCACTAGTATTATAGGGATCCAACACATGAGCACTAAAAATGGTATTAAAAAAAGATGTCATTTCAAAATTGATTAAAAACATCCAAGTCTATAGTCTTCACTGATTCTAGACCCTTTGACCAATGCATAAAGGTCTAGAAATAATAAGGTATAATAAAATAAAATAGGTATTGGAATAGGAAAATCAATTGTTTTTCTGAAAGTAAATACTAAATTCTAAAATGTTGTATGTTCATTTGAAATATTGCAGTTAGGGAAAAAAATATTATCCTCATCTGCAAATTCTACATAATTGATATTAAGTAGTAGGTGAGGTGCACATACTTTGATAAGTTTCCCATTGTGAATACAACTCTTTCAATGCATATAAATAAATTGGAGGAAATTGATTGATTTGATCTAGGAGTTGGAAATAATTTCTTCTACCTTTTTCTTCTTCTTCTAATCTTTGACCTCAAACTTGGAAATAAGCCTGATTTGCTCAAAAGACAATTGCAAATTTTTTTGGAAACATTTTTGTGTTCAGACTGTAATGTTTTTATTTCTACCTGGTCCTTTGCATCACGATCTTCTGTGGGATTTTTTATTTCTCTTGGAAATCTTCCTTTAATGACTTTCTACTTGATAGGTAAAATTCTTCTATAAAGGATATTCCATTTTCCCAAATTTATAAACATTGCTCATATGCCATTTGTATGCATGCTCTGATTCATTTTTTCTCTTTCTCCTTGCAACTTAGTGAAGCAAGCATCAATTTTTTTTCTCTCTTAGAAACTCTTGAAATTTTAGTAGATTGAAATTCAATTTCCTAGTCAAGTATAGACAAAAACTTTCTTTTAATTGATTTGTCTTGCTCTACCATTTAATCAATTATTTCACGTAAACAATTAATTTCTTGATAAAACATTGCTATTTTATCAATTTTTTTATAGAAATTTTATTTATTCTTTCTTAAAATTAGACAAATTTGTAAATATTGACCTTTGAAAATATCGAGACTCTTTGTTTCCTGTTGATTCTCATTCATTTGATATTTAAATATCATTTTCCTCTTCCAAAGTCATAACAATAATGGCAGAATTGTTTTCTTCTTCTTCCTTCTAGATATGGGTTTGATGGTCATGTAATTTTCTCAATTCTTGAATCTCTTGTTCATGTTTTGGATTTTCTTGTTCCAATTGTTTTCAAAAATTATTCTACAACTTTTATCATTCTATAGTAAATCACTGGATTAAAGTACTATAATTCCATTGCCATTTTTCTTCACCGAAAACTAATGTTTCTTCAAATTTTCCTCCAAAACATTAATTTTATGTAAATTGTCATCATAGGAAGCTACAATCTCATTCAAATTATACTGATTGTAATTGACAAAAGCTCCTAAACCTTGGGAAGGTTCCTGAGCATTTTCTTTTATATCTCCTTGAGCTTGCCAAATGAATTCATATACAATTTCCAGAGTATCATGTTTTCTTTTCTTTGTTCTTCGGCCAACTAATTTTGTTTGAGTATTAAAATAAAAAATTGTCAAAGGAATAGTATCTGTAATTGACTATAATTTGGAAACCTATTTAAACAAGAATGATTCCCAAGGAATCTTATTAGTAATTAGTGTTACTGATGCTTGAGGAGATACAGTAGATGTAGTAACTAATATGTTATATGATTCCATTTTTTTTATTTTTTTCCTTGCTATTGGTTTAGTAGATACTTGATTTTCTTTCTCCTTAGGTACTTCCATTTCTTTGACTTCTACACTTTTTGGTTTCTCTTGCGTTGTTTTCTTGGTAGAAATAACGACAATAACCTCCTATCCAATTGTTCTTCCTTTTCTAGAGTCTTTTCTCTTCCTGTACCTTCGTGTTCCTCGTTCAGATTTTGTATTTATATAGATTCAACTTCTTGACCCGTGACAACAAAACCTTCTATTTTTTCAATTTCTACTTTTCCATTTTGAGAAACAATAGAAGGTTCTATGGTGAGTTCAATGAAATTAATTGTAAGAATTCAGTGGAATTTAAATATTCAAATGAAATGTTGATGTATGCAGCTTCTTCCTTTAAGAAATTTTTGTACAGTTCCTCTCTAAATTCTTGAAATTGTTGTCTTGATTCACTATGTAAAAGTTTTCCTCTCTAGACAACTTGCTGAAAATCATTAATGCATATAAAAACAACATCGAAAGGTAGTCCCTAATGAATAATTACTTTAATATAACTGACTGTTATATAATGATTTCCAATGAAACCTTGAGGATCATTGTCACAATGGGGAAAGTAAATAACCAAATTTCCTCAAGCTCTTCACCTTCTTTGATTCCGTGCCTTATTTCTTGGATATTAATATCACCAAAATTTATTACAAAATTAGGCTAAAGTTTCTTTTGCAACTTACTCAACCTTTTGTCTTACCCATACAAAACATATTTATTAGATACTTCTCTCAATTCAAGTCTTTCCACAATAAATGGGGGAAGAAGATGGTGACAAACTTCACTGCCAAAAACTTTGATGTAGGAAAATAATTCTTCAAGAAACCAACATTTTATTGATTCTAGTCCTTTTAGATTATCATTTATTATGGCAGGTATTGTTCCAAACAAGACTTGATGTAAAGGAATCAAAACATAGTGGAAAATATCATAATAATGGTATTTAAAATTAGACTCCCATAGAATAGGAGCATAATGTTTAATTATTAGTTGCTGGTCAGATGGGTAAATCCAATTCATGAACTAAAATGGGACCGAGGAAATAAAAACATCTAACAAATCAGAATCCATAGAAAAACTATAATTGAACCTGAGGGGAGATGATACTGAAAGTTTCACTAAATCTATGGTATTTTGTGACAAGAGGTCAGTAGAGTTTAGGTGTTTCCTCTCATTCAAAATGCTATGGATTACTAAGATCCACTTAATTTTACAATGGTTAGGATCTTGTTCCCGATATAATATTCTTAGCATTTTAATAAGAAATCTAACAAGCTTCTTAAAATTAATGATTCAATAGTCCTTTTTCCTTTAAGATTGAAACCTTTTTCTTTTTTTCTCAGCCACTCTTCAATTACTATATCATGCTTATCTTGACATTTCTTCAAGGTAGTACTTTCAAACTTATGAGGGAACTAAAAATTAAGTGGGAATTTTGTGGGACTGAGCTTATGTATGGTCGATAGCACATCATATTTTCAGGAGGATATCACAATTTCTTGATGGTCAGATATTCTTTAGGGTTTTATAATAAACACAAGAGAGAATCGATGAAATCATGTCATTATAGGGAAAAATTCTACCCCTAGTTGCTAATTTAGGTAACTTTGTTGCTCTAATTGCTTCAATCTATTTGTTCTTTGTTTCAGTATCTCTAGGTATTTTTAACCATTCTATTTGCTGAAAGAATTCAATCTCCTACTAGGTCATTGCACCTATTGTTTGCATCTTTTAGGTTGAAGCTGACATGATTAATGCACTGGAGTTCACTTGTTCTGCTGGTCCAACATCCATTCTCTCAATATTTTATTTAATCTGCGATTTGTTTCTTTTCTGTTGTAGATTTTCCATTTTTTCCTAGTATATAACATGTAAAGAGTGAGAGAGGATATATAACTTTTGCTTATTTTAAATTTGAAATTGAATTTAAGAATTTCTAAAAGAAATAAAATTATGCTTACACAAAATTTTTTGAGGCTGGTACCTTGTTTCCTTCATTTGGTGCTTCTTGCAATAGGACTTAAGAAAAGAGCATGCAACGAGAACACCCTAAAATCTTAAATTTTCAATGGTAGATTTTGAATTTTTTGTCATTTTATGAGTTGTAAACATTAACAAGGCATATATAAGTTTCGATTATTGAAAATTTGGAATTGAATTCAGTAAATTATAATAAAAAAATAACATTATGCTTACACATTTATTTTTTAAACTGGTATTGTATTGCCTCAATTCAGTTCTTCTTTGAACAATATTTAAATGAACAACATGCAGACAAAAGACCATCAAATATAAAACTTTTTGTTAGAGAGTTTCAGTTTTTTTGCATTTTATGACCTGTCAATGGCAATATAACATACATAAGTTTTGTTAATTTAAAATTTGATTTTGCATGCAGGAATCTATAAAAAAGTTGGCATTATGATTACAAAGAGAGTTTTGACACTCGTACTTGATTTACTTAATTCAAATTTTCTTCAAAGAATACATTAGAAAAGAGCATGCAAGTAGAATAACCCAAAATCTTAAAATCCTATTTAGAAAAATGTGAAAATCATAAACGAACATGTGCGTTAATTTCCTGTAAATAGGCCAACTATTTTTTTTTTCGTTAATCAAAAATGCATAAAAATATTTATCATTGATTTACCAAATAATCTATTGAACGTGAAATGGGAAATTTTGAAAATATTTATTAAAAGGCGCACTGATCAAAAGTTAAAAAAATAGTATTTTATTCGCATGATCATACAGTTCGAAGGTTGGGTTGTCGGCCAATAAGGGGGTTTCTTATTCTATGATTAATTTTTTATATCTCTATTCTAACTATACCATAGTCATATTTTGCCTTATTATGTCGATTATACAATTGGGAGGTCATACAGTTGGTCATTTTTTTGTCATGTGACTCACTTATTGTACCATGACCTTGAATATACCATAGTCAATTGGTTTCATTAGGGAAGGTAGTTTGAAGGTCAGGAAATGTTGGGGTCTGGAGGTCACTCGGATTATTTATAATAAATTTCCTAGTCATCTCGGCTTGCTAATGGCATCATCAAAATATCGGGTTGTTTGGATGTTAATTTTTTCTACAAAATGTTTCTCAATCCATTCTAGGATTGAAGTCTTCAAAAAAGAAAAAAAATGTTTAACATATTTATTTTATTTTTTTTGCACAAAATAAGAAAGGGTTCTTGTAACCCTGATAACATGAATGTAAATTATTACCTAGATTTCTAAATTATATATTTTGTATCAAAAAATTGCAGAGCATGGATCATGGAACGAGTGAGTATTTCTTTTTTATTTTGAATCACAAAGAACATTAGCAGTAACAAAGAGGATTTTTATTTGTCTTGTGTTCAATTAATTTATGTTGATGTCTTAACTACTAATGAGAATGAAGAATTACTTACATATGCAACTCTACCTTTATCTCTTGTGTGTTATTTACTTAATATTAGCAATAAAGACTTGATTTGTGAATGTTTAATAAATTTTTGGATTCTAGTTACTTGAAAATAGCAATCAAGGCTAGATTTGGTAATTTCTAAATACTTGTTTACATGTGTCATAGTTAAAGCTATTAATGTCGATTGTGTTTGATAACCATGAACCAAATTGTTCAAGTCGTTGAAATCATATTACATACTTTATATACATAGAGCTATTCCTCCAACTAAAATACAATGATGTTTTGATTTTTTTCAAAGCAATCAAAGATAATTTTGCGACAAAATTCTTTGAGGAAACTTGTATCATGTGTAGTGATATTGCAGTCAAAGCAATGAATAAGACTTTTTGGATTCTGAACCTCTGAACAAAGGAGAGGATACCTAACATCCTCACGGATATCATAGCTATCATATTTTTCATTGGTTTCCTCATCGGCGGCATCGATTTACGATTATATTACATAATGCACAATTGGAAACTCAACAAGAGGATATCTATGAATATTTACCAGGTACATGAAAGGAAATAACACTGATAAAATTTTTCTTTATTTTAATCAGGATCATGGAAAAGGAGTAGGAAAATGAAATATTACTCAATGATTGGAAGATATATGTTGTGTCCTTTGTTAACAAAATTATATTAATTAATATTTTGATTAGGGTTGCATAGAGATTCTTTTTATGTCCAAGAATCCTTAGGTTTACTTAATGTTAATCGATGTTTTTCTTACTGATATATCACTCACGAAATACCATTTCTATACCTCTAGTTAAATTAGATGAGAAAATACAAAGAAAGATATGAATAACAAGGAAATCCTGTAAAATTTGTTATGCTAACAATGAGGGATATAGAAGAGTATCTAAAACAAATAGTGGTTCTAGTGTTCGAGAACCATGAAATTTCCTACAAGGTTGGAAATTGACACAATATAAGAACACACAAAATATAAACACGTATAGATTGCTTAATATGCAACAAAGTAATCTTTGAAATGGGAACTGTCAACTCAAAATGAGATCTGTAGCCAAAAAACCCCCAAAAAATATGAAAAACAATCCCAAAATGAAAAGTGTGTATTCTAGAATGATGATTTATTATTTTTAGTGTTAATCTTAAAAATTAAAAAAAGCAGTAAAACCTATTATTTTTGGGAAAAATAAATGAAAAAAACATGCTAATGTTGTTGGTAGAATAAATTTTTTCTTTCCCAAGTATAATTTAAACATTTTTTAGTAATCACGTGAAAGATAAAATAATGGGATCTGAAACACACTAATATTCCAACAGTTTTCATCCATGTCATTAAACATATAATATCATGACACTAAATATCACTAAAATTCAAATTGTTTTTGACCATAAAAAAAATAAAAATAAAAATTTCAACCATAGAATTAAAAAACTCTAAGTTTTCAAGACATTTAAACCATGACATTATGAACAAATTACATGAATAAATTAATAAAAATATCAATACTTGTAGATTGAATCATAATTAAAACATATAATCTAACAAACAGAAAAATGACTCATAACTTCATGTAACATCATATGGAAATTAAAATTTTTATTTCAAGATACCATGAGAACATCAATTATATAAATTGTCTTAAACAATTATTCAAAATCACTCATGGTCCTGCTTGCCCACAGCACAGTGGGCACTCTACAAGCCCATTGTGTTGTGGGTGGGAAAGCCCATAATCGGGCAAGCTCGCTCAAAAGCATAGCATCGGTGGGCACGCCCTACCATGGGAGTGCTCGACCATGGCATAAAAGGTGTGCAAGTTAAATGCTTGTAGCGTAGCAGATGGGAAGGCCCATGACCTACCACATTGACCCACAAGCGAAGGGCATGTGCCTACGGGCACATGCCCTTGGACATGGACATGCTCGAGCGTTGTCCCGCGGGCAGGCACACCCATGACACATTAGCCCCGCAGCATGCTAGTTGTGTCACTGGGAGGCACACCCACCACATGGAACACTTCATATGCCTGTGGGTAGGTGTGCACATCCGTAGGCACTCCCACATGGGGAAAAGTGGCGCATTTGCCTACAAAGGGCCACTTCCCAAAATCGGCCTACTAGCCTACTATGGGGCTAGTTTTCTGAGGACAGGAACACCCACAGTGGGGCGTGCCCACCCATAGGCATAAGCATGCCTGACCATGGGCATTCCTACCCAAGTTAAAGAGGCCACGTCACAACGCATGAGGTCGATTTTGAGAATTGGTCCCCAGTAGGCCAGGGGTCCGATTCTAGGAGTCAGCCCCCTAGTCTGCCAGGGGATGATTTTGAGAATTGGAACCCTAGCCTATTGGGGGTTGATTCCTAAAATCGACCCCCTAGCTTGTTCGGGGCTGATTCCCTGAAGCGACCCCCCTTGGAATGCCAGGGGGTGATTCCCATAAGCAGCCACTAGTGAGCCAAAGGGTCGATTCTGGGAATCAACTTCGTGGCCAGGATCGACCCCTTTGCATGAAGGGGGTTTAATCCTGGAATCAACCCCCTGGATTTTTGGAGGTTGATTCTTAGAATGAAATGGGGCCATTGGCTTGTTGGGTTCTTCCCTCAGCTTATCACAAGGGAAATTTTCCTAGGGTGGGCATAGCCATGGGTGGGCCCGCCCATCCATAGGCACCGGTAGGGTGTGCTTGATCGTGGGCATGCTCGCCAGGGTTAAAGCAGCCCCTGCCAGTCTAGGTGACAAACCAAGGGGTAAAACTCTATGTATCAACCCCCTGGCCTTCGAGGGTCCATTTCATGGAATTAGCCACTGCCTGTTGGCCATGGGGTCAATTATATGAATCAACCCCTTATTTTTCCGATGGCCAATTCTGGGAATCGACTCCAGATAGGCTAGGGGGTTGATTCTATGAATCACCCCTGACAATAAAGAATCGACGCGTGACAAGCTAGAGGCTTGATTATGTGAATCAGCCTTCTTTTGGGGGCTCATTCCCACTAGTCATGCCAAGGGATGATTCTAGGAATTAGCCCGCCAACATACCAAGGGGTCGATTCTAGGAATCAACCCCTGGCTTGTCAGGGATCAATTACTGGAAGTGACCCCATATCCCGTTGAGGGCCAATTCCTAGAATCAGCCCCTTGGCTTGTTATGGGGTTGATTCCTAGAATCGACCCCGGGTAGGCCAAGGGGATATTTTTGGGAATCGACTATGTGGTTTGTTAGGGGATGGTTATGAGAATCAATGGCCTCGCCTACTGGAGGTCGATTCCCAGATCAGAATTGTCCCCTTAGCTTGACAAGGGTCGCCTCCGGGAATCAGCTGCCAAACTTGCTGGGGGACAATTCCCCGAATGAACTCCTTACCCTGTCAGAGGTCAATTCCTTAACTAGAATCATCCCCTTGGCCTACTGGAGGCTAATTCCTAGAATCATCCCCTTGACCTTCCAAGTGGGGCCCTCCTCTCCTTCAGTGGGCATGACCACATCCAGGGGCACCCTTCTCCTGGCGCTTATGTCTATGGGTGGGTGCGGCTAGCCATGGGCATGCCCACTTTAGGAAAAGATACCCCCTGGCCTACTAGCAAGTTGATTCTATGAATCAAACCCTGCCAAGCTGGGTGGCCTGGATGCCAATTCCCAGAATCGGCCCCCTCACCTTCTGGGATCCAATTATGGGAAATGGTCCTCTCGCCTACCAGGTGTCGTTTCTTAGAATTGACCCTCAGTAGGCCGAGGGCCTGATTCTTGGAATCGCTACCAGAGGCCGATTCGTAGAATCGCCATGTGGCAGGCTAACAAACTAGCCATGGGACCGATTCCTAGAATCAGCTCCAAGCCGAGGAAGGCCAAGGGGTTGATTCAATTGATTGGCCTCTGGGGTCTAATTCATCCCCTTGGCCTAAGAATCGGTGTCCTAGCTAGATGTATGTCGATTCTTAGACCAGAATTGACCCCTTGGCTTGTTGGGAGCTGTTTTCGAGAATCCGCCCCGAGCTTGCCAGGGGTTGATTCCGAGAATTTCCCCTAGGCCTTCTATGGTGCCACTTTTCCCTAGTCAGGCATGACCATGACCAAGTGCACTTTTCAAGAGGCACAAGCACACTATATGTGCCTTTCGGTGGGCACATGATCTTCTGCCTCTTGGCAGGTGTGCTCAGCCATGGGTTTGCCCACCCTTGGGAAAGCAGCCCATTGACCAGCAAGAGTTGGCCCCTTGGCATGCAATGGGGCCTCATTGCCTAGGGTAGGCACATACATATGCACTGCCTCTACCTGTGGGTGGGTGCACTCGGCCGTGGACGTGCCCAGCCATATCAAAGAAAACCCCTGAGAATCGGTCCGAGCAGGCTAGTGGTTGAATCTAAGAATTGTCCCCCAACAGGCTAGGTTCAGATTTCATGAATCAATCACCTATCCTATTGGAGGCCGATTTCTAGAATCAGTTCCTTGGCCTACTGGAAAGCCAAGGTGTTCATACCCAAAATATACCACTTGGCTTACTCGGGGTCAATTCCCTAAATCAACAACTAGGGATTCTAATAATCTACCCCTAGTAGGCCATGGGGGAGATTCTAGGGATGGACCCCTAGCAGGCCAAGGGGTCAATTTCTGGAATCGAGACCTGGTAGGATAGAAGGGTGATTCTAGGGATCGACTCTCGGCAAGCCAATGGGTCAATTTTTACAATCGACCCCCGACAGGTCGTAGAGCCAATTCCAAGAATCGACCCTCTAGCCTATTGTGGGTCGATTCCTAGAATGGGCCCCTTAGCCTACCAGGCACTAATTTTTTTATTCGTTGCCTTGGGAGGATAAGGGTTTGATTTTCAGAATTGACACCTGCTACTTCAAGTGGTTGATTCACAGAATCAACCCCATGGCCTGCCAGTGGTCGATTCCTAGAATCAACCCCATGGCATGCCAACGCTGATTCTTCGAATAGACCCCCTAGCCGATCGATGTCGATTCTGATTTTGGGAATCGAACCCTTGCTGGTTGAGGGGAGATTCCAGGAATCGACCCCTTGGCTTGTCGGGGGTTGATTCCAAGATTCAACCCTCTTGCCGCTCAGGCACTGATTCCTAGAATCGGCCCACGACAGGCACATGGGTCGATTTCAAAAATTGACCCCTTGGCCTATCGGGGGCCAATTCTGTGAATCGACCCTAGAATTGGCCCCTTGGCTTGTCAAGGGCCAACTTTGTGAATCAATCCCCATTAAGCCAAGGAGTCAATCCCGAGATTCTACTAGGAAACAGATCCCCTAGTCTGCCGAGGGCTAATTCAAAGAATTGACCCTTTGGCTTTTCAAGGGGAATTGACCCTTGGCAAGTTGAGGGGCCGATTCCAAGAGGGTCGATTCTGGGAATGGCCCTTGTTAGCTTCCTATACTAATAGGTTTCATTTTTTGTAGATGGTTGACTCTTGCCACAGTTGATGAATAGCCACACAGTTTAATCCTGGCTAGATCATGTTTGAATTTACTTGTCTTAGAATAGAGAATAAAGGTCTGTACGAATAGTTCAAGCTTGCCAGACAAGTAGTTAGGTAGGGAAGCAAAGGGTCTCAATAGCTTAATCTAAGCCCTGGAAGAGATAAGGGTAGACTTAGATAGGAGGGCAGCTAAAAGAAAAGAGAAGAATCAGGGTTTGCTAGTTCAAATGCACCCAATGAAAATGAAGAAAAAATGTTAGGTGTACTAGGATGGGTAGGAAGTTTTGATGTTGTAGAAGCAAGCTTATGAGCAATTTGGTCCTTTGGAACAGGTTTCATCTCATAAATATCATAAGGTGCTATGGAAAGCTGGTTATAAAATAAATGGAGCATGACTAATTTCCCTCCTCATTTTTCCAAGAACACTTACTAACATCCCCACAAGGACAATGAGATCTGCTCACTGCCCTTAGTCCACTTCATTTCATGGAAAAAACTAAGTGAAACTGTGTTTTCACCTAGGAAAAACAAGCCACATTTCTTGTGTAAAATGTTTTTATTCCATTTTGCCAAGTTTCCTAAACTCCATGCCTAAGTTTTCACTCTATAAACTTAGCCGTTATCCATACATATCCATTCCACATAGTCATATTAACCTACTAACACTATTATATAGCTCCTATGTGAATATTTCC
>APFE030369194.1:96039-108957 GCA_000404065.3 Pinus taeda
ACTGAGCTAAAATTGAGCTCGTTCAGCCTTGCAAATTCTTTGAGAAACCCCGAAAACTGCCTTTTTGCCCACTATTGTTGCCCATTTTTCCAAATAATCCCATAGGTTCTGTCTCTCCATCTAATTTCTGTCCACTGAGCTAAATGCAAACCAACAAACCAATTTCACAGTGAAATTCCAGGAGAAAATCCACAGAGCTATTGTTTTGCCTGTTTTACTTACACAGACCCAAAAAATTCCAGTTTTAAAAGCAACAGAATTGAGCTATGGAAGGTCCAGTAACCTTAAATATCACTCCTCTCAATGCACCCCACAAGGAATTGGAACATCTTCCCTTAGCTGATAGAGATTATCAAATCCAAGACTTAGTTGGCTACCAAAACCATCTGCAAGCATTTTGTGAGCTCAAAAATAGTTACCTAAGACAAAATGATTTTTATGGCATATGGGAATCAAATCTACCCATATACTACCTCCCCTCTGTCAATATTTTCCCTGAGATAATTCATCTCTGCTGTGAGAACTATGATCCAACTCAAAGGGCAGTCAAAACTCCATCTGGATCTACCCTCTTTCATATAACTCCTAACTCCATAAATCAAATGTTAAACTTCAAACCAACTCAACTTCCATTTCCTTTTACTATGAAATTATTGCTTGATGAAGGTCCCAAACTCTCCAGCTCAGAGATAACCCGAATTTCCCAAGTATTTATGAGACCAGATCGCCAGCCTAAAGAGCCACCTCCTTTTCACTATGCATCTTTTAATGAAGTGGGTAGATTACTTGTTGATATGATATCTTATGTTCTGGGGTTCAAGACAAGTGAACATATTGATGAAACTATATTCATTTTAATGTCTATATTTACCCCAGGGCAACCCCTTGCTGTCAAATACAACTATATCAAATTCATTACCAACAAGATACATGACCAATTGTTGAATCTAGATAGGGAGGGAGTCTTTAAGTATTCATCCTACTTCTATCATTTGTTCTTATATTATCAGCGACATAGTTTCCAATTCCCCATCAGAAAATTAGATCCTAAAGGAGAAAAGAGGTCTGTGATTTTTTGGACCTCAATCTTTCATGAAGTCCGCAACTCTCCCTACTCTTACTGTGAGTTTATTGATATGTTTGTATACCCAGTCTCTTCTCTCCTGATGAGAACTCCTCCTCCTAGACTATCATATGATATGCAAAAGATATTATAGCTCTCCAAAAACTATAAAATAGGTGATTGGTACTTTTACCAGAATCACACTGTTATCAGGATATATGGTTGTGAGCTATGCCCCTATAGGAAGCCAAGATATGTGCCAATGAGACTGTTTGCCTTGGAATATTTCAGGAAATTTATCAATTCAGATTTGGCTCATTTCCATAGCATAAATAAAAAGGCTCTGTCGAAACTGAGAGACGAGTTAGGCCCCTATGTCATGAAAAAAAAGGAAGGATGGAAGGATGTTGATGAAATATTGGGTCAAACACTCAGGCTAAAGAGAAGATTTTCGTGGGTACCCTATGACCCAAACGGATCTATCAATGCAAGAAAGATAAAATATAGGCTGGCACCCTATGAACATTGCAGCATCCCTGAAATAGAACAATTAGCCAACCAAGATGAGTGGGTGGAGGGCACACTATTTGAACAACGTACTAAGGAAGAGAAAATGGAACAAACTATGAAAAATCTAGAAAAAACTCTTGACTTAGATTCTTTTGGGCAGGTGTCATTCAAACTACCACAGCGAACCGAAGAAGGCATATCAACTGCTGCAACTTCACAACAAGCTGCCCAAGAAAGGACTACACCAACAACAGTGACAAAAAAGGGCAAGGCGATAGTAGTTACAGAGCAAGAAACAATGGCAGACTAGCCAACTACCTCAAAGGAACACAATCAAGGGCAAGCCCCTTCACTACAGACAGAGGTAACAGAAGTACCAGCACTGCCAACTCCTCTTAATGAGGAAAGAAGTAAGAAAAGAGACAGAGAAGAGACCACACCTGCAAGTGGATCAACAGAATAGCCAGAGGCCAAAAGGCAAAGGGTGGATCCTCTACCTGAAGAAGAAATTGTTGAAGAAATCACAGAAACCACAAGAGGAGACAGGGCCACCAGCCAACAGACATCCACTAGCTCTCACATGTAATAAATGGAGAGGCAGCATGGTATGGAATTTTCCTCCTCAAGGTCGCAAAGTAAGAAATGATCTGATATTAAACAAACATTCATGGAGATTAAGGCCCAAAATGAGTCATTGAGAATTCAGCTTTATGATTAATTTCTCAAAATGACACCCTCCAAACAACAAATATTAATGGCAGCATATGACATTAAGGTGGAGAAAATGATCTTAACTCATTTTAAGCCTAAAGTCCAACAACCACAATCTGCAGTTGACTACATAAGGACCAATATAGAGGTCCTTGCCATAGATATACACCCAATGGACCAGATAGAATTGCACAAACAAACTGGTGAAATGGTCTATGCTACATTGGCAGACAAGGCAATGCTAGCCCACCAATTGAAGGAGTCATTAAGTAATACATCTACCCAATTGGATTTGGAGAAGATACCTTCTTTAGCCAAAGACAATAGAATAAATACCCTAGAAGAGATAATTATTGAGCTGGGACATGATCCCAAGGATGCCAAGGGCATCAAAGCACTGATAAAGAAGACAGAAGAAGACATTGCTGCACTTAGGAAGCAATTGAAGCTGCCTGTCACCATGCATCCACAAACAACAGAACTTGCACAAGAAAAACCATAAGAAGATGTAATGGATTTTCTAATGAAGATGAATCAAAGGCTAATTCAAACAGGGCAAGAGTTGGAGAAAGCTTTGCAAGCCAAGCAAGGAGAGTCGACCTCCCATCCACCTGAAACAACTCCAATAATTATCACTGCTCTCGCCACAGTCACAACAACAATTCCTCCCACTGTGCCAACATCAACAGCAGGTACATCAGCCACGGATGCTTTAGCAGCAGCAACAACAGGGCTAGAGACCAGCATGAGGATGGAAGAAATGATGCAAGCAGTAAAAGAGCTAGAAGCCCAAATGTCAGAGCTTAAAGAGGCAAAATAAAAACTAGGCAAACTAGAGGTGAGCTATGACAAATCAAAGATAACGGTGGCAGAGAAAGCCAGAGAGGTAAAATCCCTGGAGAACAAGGTGAAATCATTGGAAAAAGATCTCACCTTGCATAAACCTCTAGCAGACATCAAAATGATTTTGTGGACCAAAATTGGCCAGTCTATCACTGACCAATGACAATCAATTCAAACAATCCATGAACAAATAGAATTGATAGAAAGGGCGCAAGTGGAAATTCAAAGGGCCAAGGCATCATTGCGAAACATGCCTGAGCAGGCCAATAGACTGATCCATTTTTTGAATACTCATAAAAAAGAACAGTTAGCAGCTTTAGAGATCATGGACAGAACAAGCACCATTTTGACAGTGAAAAAGATGCTAACAATGAGAAATTTTGTTTAGACTTTGGAAAGGAAATACCAAGAAATGCATATGGAGATTAATGCCTTCATAGAGAAGTTTACAGTCTTGCAGCAGAAGGGTCTACCAAGTTTACTGACCAGCAATCAAAGACTGTTAACACATCAACAATATGCTCACAGGGTAAACACATAAGTGACAAATCAGATCACAGCATCATCAAGCACTTCAGAAGACACAGGACCTCCCTCCAAACAGAGTTTATATGACAAATTGGAAAATTTGTTCTATATTGAACATGAAATAAATCATCTTTTTGAAGTCAAGCCCAACTTCTACAGGTATACTAAGGCTGATGAAACACTAGTAAAAATACAAAGACATCAGTTGCCAACAATCTAATGGTGGCAGAGCATGCTGGAAATTTTACCAAGGTAATTTGGATTTTTCTTTTTATCTACATTTTGGTCAAATAAACAAAACACATGGCAGATATAATAAAGATGAAGACAATAGAGGAAGGAGGTCAAGCAAGGACTAGGACGCATTAAAGTGGAATCAAGAGCATGTGAAAGGATCAGGACAACTCGCAGGAACACAAAGTAAAGACACAGGTACCAGCCGACTTCCTGCATTAAAAAGTCAAAAATATCTTATCAGTTAAAGAAGCCAGCACAACAACAATTATTCCTACATTTATTTCTACATTTATTCCCTTGTCAGAGTAGGTGAAGGAAGTTATTGCTTCATATCTTATCCACAAGATATTTTGTAACTCTATTTTGTATAAATACCTTCCCAAGAAATGTATTCGGGGTTGGTGATTTTCCTCTTTGGACCATGTTGTAGCTCCGAGATTTTTTAATACAAAGGCTGATTGAAGTGCACTGCTGCTAGACCATTTGAATGTGGATTTGATGTTCTAGGCTCTACTACAGAATTCCTGTGTCTTTCTATGGATCAATAAGTTGTTCTAAATTGTGTTTTGTGTTTTCTGTGTTTACAAATTTCATGTATGTTTCATAATCTTAGCAACAGGGAAAAAGAATAGCCCAGAACTTGCTTAAATACACTCTATGTTCAATCCCTGTTGTTATTTATGTTTTCTTCAGAATTAGGATAAACAAGAATTCTTAGATGCTTCTGTTTCTACTGATTTTTTCACTTTGAAAATTGCCAAGGAATTCTTTACTGCTCCTTGATAATATTCATGCACTTTCCCTCTCCCATCATGATGAAGGATTCTTAACTGCCCTTCATCCACTGGCTTACATTCCATCAATTTCTAGATTTTAAAATTGTTCCAAAATTGATTATCTTGCTCTGTAGTATTGCCCTTTATCAGAAAAACACACTCAACAGTCCATCTTCATAGACTCCATTTGTCCAATGGAATAAACTGTTTCATACTTGCATCCTAGCTCTGTTTAAAATCACCATCCAAACAAACTTAAAACAAAACCATGCACATCATAACTAGCATAAAATACTTCAAAAAAAAAAGTTAAATTATAAAGAGAGAGCCCTCTCTAGATGCAGTTTGGCTAGAAGTTGCATCTAAAAGATTGGTTAGTGGTTACCTTGGCCATATTCCCTTTTCTCACAAGTTTTGGGGAACAACTTGAGTGATAACATTATTGGCGACTCCACTGGGGACCGAATGAATGTCTGTTACTACTGTCTAGTTTCTAAAGCTATAGATGGAGCCTGAAGTTAGCCAGGCAACCTTTGAAACTATCTTTGCTATGCAACCAGAAGAGTAAATAAAAGCTACTTCAGTCGAACTCCAGTTTAGCTTTAGATTTTAAACAATTGTCTCAAAGATTTGTTTGGCCATCCTTGTTTCTAACCTACCTGAAGGAAATCCCAACTCCTCCTACATTTCAAGAGCTTCCTTCAAGCTATTTCCAAAACTTGTATCCTCTAAATATTCCCAGAAAATACCTAAAATATACTTTAGAAGTTGGCTCCAACGAAGAAAACTCGTTACACTAGGTCAAACCCAGACCCGAATCCTCCTGCTATTTTTGACAATCCAAATTTGATTCCTAAGAGCCTTAGGAAACCTGAAAATCAAGAGAGTTATGATGATTCAAATCTTGAAACACCTTAGCAGAAACCTATATAAACTCAACTTACTACAGTAAAATCTCAAGCCTTTTTTCCTATTGTTGTAGCTTCTTCCAGTTCACCATTATCACTCTGAAACCTCTTTTCCACCCCTCCATCCACAGTACTTATCTCAGCTATTATCCCTGTGCTTCCAGTTGTCCCACTTTTTCCTGCTAATATGACAAATCGATATGCTCCCCTGCAGTTGCCTGCCAATCCAGGGGCTATGCCACAAGATTATCAGAGCAAAATTACCTATTTTGATGGTACTGGCCCTTACACTGCTCAACAACATACCAAGAAGATGACAGATTATTTTGAAAACTATGAGATTGATGATGATGATGTTAGGATGAAATTTTTTGTCCAGAGCTTAACTAGTAATGTAAGGACTTGGTTTACATCACTCCCTGTAAACACAACAACTAACCCAGATTCCCTTTATCAGACTTTCCTGAACAGGTGGGAAAAGAAAATAGACCCTTTACACATCTTAACAGAATATGAGAACTTGAAGAGAGGCCCATAGGAAAGTGTCCAAGATTATTGTGCCAGATTCAACAATACCTACCTTACTATTCCAATAAATCTTAGATCACCACTAGACTTAGCATTGATCAAATTCCCTAATGGATATGACTCAGACATGGCTTACCGGCTTAGGGAGAGAGCTCCTCCTAGCCTTTAAGATATGTAGAGCATAGCTACGAGCATTGAAGCCAATATGATTTCTAAACGAAATCCAGCTAGATATGAAAGAAGAACAACTTTCAAAGAAGAACCATCTGCCCTTGAACAAAAAATTAATGCAATCATTAAAGGCATGGACAGACTGGGTGATAGAGTGGAAACTATTGAGAGAAAATCTTCGTGGGAGGGCCAACCAAGCAACAATGCAAGAAATCCAAACTTTATAAAAAACCAAAATCCCACTGTAGGAAAAGTTGGTCCAAACCAAAACAAAAGTTCCCCATTCCAAGAAAACTATGTAGAGGCTTCAACATCTAGTGAACCGACAGAGGGCCCCCACATTAACTTAATGGGTCTCAATTGTGGACAACAAATATTCCTCACTCAAGAAGATCAAGAGGCTCATACTCTTAGTCAGTTTCAAATGCAATCAGGGGAATCCTTTGATTTCAAGGAAGGGTATGATACAGCTGTGTATGAAGTCCACAAGCAGTATAATTTGAGAAGTAGGAGAATAGACATCCCTGATGATCCCAAGCAGAAGACAATCAAGCAACCTACCAAAACCAAACTCAAGGATTCTCATATACCAACTATCCCTAAATCAACTTCCAATCCAAATAGTCCAACAGTTGAAGATATTTCAGACAAAGATAAATCAAAACAACGCTCTTCATCTGTTTACCCACTCAGAGAAATTGTAGAGGAACCTTTGGAAGATGGTGGGCAAGTGACTCCAGCTCATCGTAACATTCCAGTAAAAGAGGCAATTTTTGAAAACTTAGTTGAAAAGCACAACCTTTCTGCCCAAAATGTCAAAATACAAACAGAAAAACCCTTTAATATGGAGACTGAAATAAGTAAGTTAAAAGTAGCCATCCCATTACCTGAATTGGCTAAGCATGAAGTTTTTAGAGAACAAATCAGCAGATCATTACAAATTTCAGAAAACAAAGATTCAGTGAATATCCTTGATGATCAACAAGAACTCATATTTGGCCCTGAAGTAAATGGTAAATAAGTAGATGGAGGGGTCCCTCCCTTCTATGTAAGTTTAAACATTCATGACAAGGTGCTTCACAATGCAATGTTTGATTCAGGAGCTTCCCATAATTTGATGCCTAAATCTGATCTGAATTTGAAACTACTTGTAAATGGTTTGCAAGGTATTCAATTCAGTAATAAACATTTTTAAAAGATGCCCATGTCTTGCACTAAAGAAACAAATGAAATTTTTAGCTGTTCAAGATCCATTTAAGCATAGCATAATTATTTCCTTTTAATGTTTAACACATTAAAACGAATTTGTTCTGCAAAATAAATCAACCATAGATGCAAAAGAAGTTGATGAAGCAGTTCACCCCTCCTGGGCTACGTCTGCTGGGTCCAAGGCTCCCAAATGGGCCTGTCCTCATTTTAATTAAATTCCTAAAATGAATATACAGCTGAATAGAAGTCTCTACAGGTGGAATAGACTATAAAAACGGATTTAGAACACTTGAATCCTTTAGGATTGACTGTTGGTTCACCTCCAATGGATACCTGCAACCCTATACAGTTCTCACAATACTGGGCCCTAGTGGCTCCTAGAACTTCCATGGCTCCAAAACCTCTGCAAGTGACCTCAGATGGTTGTCAAACCTGTGCCAATGGCTTCATAAGGTTGAAAAAAAACCAAAAAACAAAAACAATCATCCAAAACCACCTTTCCTAGCCAAATTTATGGCCCATTAAAGTTTTCCTCCAGTTATGCCTAGAAACACTCCAACTAACTTTAGTTGGAGTCCAGTTAACTCTGCCAATTATGGCAGGTCTGCCAAATTAGCCGCTCCACCAAAAGTTTTGCCAACTGAACTATCAGTTAACGACCCGTTAAACCTGCATTTGATCGGAAAAAACGCTTGCCTCGGATTCCGTGTTGGGCGGTTAATGGTTTAGCCCACAATTTTTGGGCTGTGGTCATATGGATGCGGGGCTGGCCCCTTTCATTCCCGCTCGCAACCATTTTTAAAATTTAAATAAAAAGTGGTTCACATTGGTTTCAACAGCCATCGTTGTGGCCCAATGGTAAGGCGGAGTGCTATTATAAGGGAGGTCGTGGGTTCAAGCCACCATTCGACCAACAAAATTTTTGAAATGCACTGCTGACGTCACCTTGCCATGTGGCAGCTTTTGAGCTTGCCACGTGGCAGATTCTGATTGGCCTGCATAAAGGAATATTCCATGGAATATTCCAAGGAATATTATGTGGAATATTATTTTTTTAATTTTCTTTGAAAATTCAAAACTTAAGGGTTATTGGGTGATTTTGTTTTTGGCATAACTTTCTCATACGGTGACCATTTTTCGAACCGTCTACAGCACCGAAATTAGGAGGACGAGCTCTATCCAGTCATTTAGGTTTGAGCTAGTTCTGAGCACTTTCATTTTTTAGCATTTTACGACACTTGGGACATGAGCCCCTGATCACGCCTCCACATTGGGAAGCTTTTGGACCCCAAAAGCCTTCAACTACCTATTAAAGAGGTGAGGGTACAATGCCCTCACTCTGTCCACCTCCATCCACTTTGCCTTGTTCGATTTGCTGCCTTTGAAACCAACCTGAACATAATCTACATTGCCCCTCCTTGAAGTGCATGTCCTTCTGTCAAGGATTGTATCTTCTTTCAGCTCATCTAAGAATTCTGGCAAGAAATCTTCTATAGATGGCAGTTGAACAGCGCTTTCATGATCAACGATCAAAGGAGGTTCATACAAACATAAGTTCTCCACATTAACAACAGAATACATTTGCATGTAGGAAGGCAAATCTATTTGAAAAGCATTATTTCCAACCTTCTTGAGGATTTTGAATGGGCCATAACGAATAGGCTTCAGCTTTTTACCTTCTCCTTGCATCCTTTCCTTTCTAATGTATAGCCATACCTCATCTCCTTCTTGAAACTTGTGATCGACTCTATGCTTGTCGTGTATTTCCTTGTACTTTCCTTGACTCTTCTCAAGCTGTTCTTGAATTTTCTGATGTATTTGCTGAATTCTTTCAATGAATGAACGAGCTTTGTCAATATCACTATGTCCCTCAATGGTGACATCTTTCTCAAGAATGAAATCAAGAGGTGATTTCGGCAAGTAACCAAAACAAGCTTCAAACGGTGAGGTGTTTGTGGAAGAGTGCTTGGCATGGTTGTAAGCATGCTCCATGTAATGCAAATGTTCATCCCAAAGCTTGGGATGCTTGCTGCAATATCCTCTCAAGAGGTGCACAATGGTTATGTTCACAACTTTAGTTTGTCCATCTATTTGCAGATGGAAAGCAATACTTTTCTTCAACTTTGTGTCCATCATCTCCCATAGTTTGGACCAAAAATTCCCCACAAATATGGAATCCCTGTCACTAATAATGGAAGTAGGAAAACAAAAGTGAATCCATACATGATGAAAAAATAATTCAACAGTTTGTTCAGCGGTGATAGTTTTCTTACAAGGCGTAAGTATACACATTTTGCTGAAACGATCAACTACTACATATAAATAATCATGCTGCTTTCTAGATTTTGGAAAACCTCCTACAAAATCCATAGAGATTCTCTCCCATGGTCTAGAAGGTACCGGCAAAGGAGTATACAAGCCAAGCTTCCTATTACTAGGCTTGCTTGTAGCACATAATGAACAACCTCTTATGAACCTTGAAACATAATCTACCATGCGAGGCCAATAACAATACCTCTGTAGATGTGCAATTGTTTTGCTTACAGCAAAATGGCCAGCAATAAGAGAAGAATGAGCTTCTCTTATGACATTTATTCTCTCCCCCTGTGGTATACACAACTTTCCCAAATGAAATAGCAAATTGTTATGCATGTGATAGTCATTTTCCTCTACATGATTCCCTTTACTCAAGTTAGCATACACATCTTTAAAGTCATCATCAGATGGATACTGTTCTATGTAAATATCATGTATAATGGAATCATTCTTAAGTAAAGTAAAAGCATCAATAATAGGCGAAAGCATATCAACAAATTTATTTAGAGTACCTTTCTTGTACCTTATTACAAAATGGAATTGTTGTAAGAAGCCCATCCATCTGAAGTGTCATGACTGTTGTAACTTGCTTTGTGATTGCAAGTACTGTAAGGGCTGATGGTTGGTATGTATAACAGTTTCTTTGCCCATCAAATAGTGTTTCCAGTTTTTGACGCTTTGTACCAATGCATACAACTCCTTATCATAGGTAGGATAATTTACAACAACACCATTAAATGTTTCAGAATGAAAAGCAATAGGCTTACCATGTTGTAGAAGAACTGCACCCATGGCATAATCACTAGCATCGGTTTGTATCTCAAATGGTTGTCTCAAATCCGATAAGGCAAGGACCGGAGCTGAAATAATCTTCTCTTTCAAAGATTCAAAAGATTTTTGCTGCTTGCCTCCCCATTGGAAAGCACGCTTCACACTTGTTACTGCATGCATAGGAGCTGTTATAGAAGAGAAGTTAGAGATGAACTTCCTCCAATATTGAGATGCATCCAAAAAACTTCTTACCTCTGTAATGGATTTGGGAGTAGGCCACTTCACAATAGCCTCAATCTTAGCAGGATCAATTCTCAAAGCACCTCCTCCTACTATGTGTCCCAAATAAACCAAAGAAGTCTTTCCAAATTCACACTTTGACATTTTAAGAAATAACTGATTCTTCTTCAAAACATCAAGTACTTTCCTAACATGCACGACATGATATTCTCTAGACTTGCTGAAAATTAAGATGTCATCTAAGTAGACAATAACAAAATCATCAAGAAAAGGACACAAGACATCATCCAATACCCGCATGAAAGTTGCAGGTGCATTGCACAAACCAAACAGCATCACAAGCCATTCAAAGAGTCCTTGTTTGGTTTTAAACGTTGTCTTCCAAATGTCATTTTCTTCAATTCTTACTTGATGATATCCACTGTGCAAGTCTAACTTAGTGAAATATCGAGAATCTTTCAGCTGGTCTAGCAAATCATCTATCCTTGGGAGTGGGTAACGATTCTTTACCGTTATCTTGTTCAAGGCCCTGAAATCAACACGCATATGCCAAGTGCCATCTTTCTTTGGAATCAGTACAATCGGTGACCCACATGGCGAAGTACTTGGCCTTATGAAACCCTTGTCCAACAAGTCCTTTATTTTCTTCTTTATTTCAGCATTCTCCATAATAGACATGTGGTACATGCCTATGTTTCGAAGAGGACAATTTGGATGCAAATGGATTTCATGCTGAATCTCCCTCTTAGGAGGAAAACCTGTTGGCTCCTGAAATATCTCATGATATGCATCAACTACATCATACAGATCTGATTTAAGTTTTGGGTCACAATTGTCAAATGACTCATGATTCACATCAACCTTGGGCTTAATCATAAGAAGAACAAAAGTCTTACTTGAATTGACCAACCTTTTTACCTGTCCTGCATTCACCATCGCTATATTTGTCTTCTTGCGATGAGCTCTAACAATGAACTCCTTGCCATCTTTGAAAATATGATATTTGTTTTCATGGCGATGAAAGATAGTTTTCCTGTCAAACAAGTAAGGACTTCCCAAAACAATTCCTGCTATATCAAAAGGTACCACATCAACTTCAACTGTGTCAATAAAATGTGGATTAATGGCAAAGCGCAATGTGCACTTTATTGAAACTTGTAAATTTGCATCCTTGCAAATCCATCCAATTGGATATGGCTTCGGATATGGAACGGTCTCAAGTTTAAGCTGCTTGATGAAGTCTTCTAATATAAGGTTTGCTTATGACCCACTATCAAAAAGTGTGTCAATCTTAGTATGTTTTGAAATCACCCTCACATGAAATAGTTCAATTCTTTCTTCCTCATTAGGAGCTTGTACATGACAGTTTGAGGTACTAGTGTTGGCTTGAATTTCCATTTCTTTTCCCTTCAAGTTTTTCAAAGCCATGGCTGTAATTTTGGTTTCATCACCTGAATCATCTCCTAAATCTTGTGGTGTAGATGTAGTAGCAACAATTTTCTATTTCCCTTTGTATTTGTTAAATTGAGGTCTTTTTTTAGGATGTAATTTCCAACAATTTTTCTCCTCATGGCCTAGTTTAGAACAATGTTTACAGATCACTTTCTCACTCTCCGGTTTGATAGATGCATCCTTTTTTCCATTTCCCTTGGAGGTTTTCTCTTTGTTTTTCCCCGGGCTTGTTTCTACCCTCTTCAAATGTGTTTTTTTCCCCTTGCCTCTAAATGGGTAGCTTGGACACAAACCTCATCCAGGCTAGTAGGGTTAAACATCAAGATGGTGTGTCTAAGGTAGCTATGCATGCCACCAATATATTTCAGCAAGGTTTCCTGGGTCTGTAAATCTACCCCTAACAAAAGAGCTCTTCTCCTGAATTCTTGGGTGTAGTCTTGGACACTCTGACCCTTAAATTGTCTGAAATTTTGCCAGTTCATAATGGCTTTCTGCATGTGAGCAAGAGGATAAAAATTTTTTTTAATGGCTAACAGAAAGTCAGTCCATGTTAAGGTAACCTTACCATATTTCTTGATCTCCTCTTTGGTCTTGGCCTCCCACCAGACCAATGCTGCTCCATCCATTCTCAAAGAAGCCAACTGAATCTTTGTGG
>APFE030369206.1:0-28205 GCA_000404065.3 Pinus taeda
GGAGTATGTTTAACTATAAGGAGATAATGTTGCTATGAGAATTGGATTTGAGGCAAGTATTGTAATGCTACAAGTTTGTCATGCTTTTGATGTGATGTGGATGGGATCCAAGCTGGAGGAATTACTTTGAATTAGACACAATGGTTGTAATTCCTTCTTCTATTCAATAAAGTATTTGAACCTTTCTCCCATATGTTTGTATTATCTTATGATGCTTATATGTGTGAAATGAATCTAATTCCATTTACTTGTATTCAATAGATCTTTTTCTTTGATTGATTATTTTTCTTCTGTTGGTGTTTACAGGTATTTCTCAAGCATGTTAAGTATGGGAAGAAGAGACAGGATTGATACAAAGGAGACAAGAGGAAAGAAAAACTACAAGTAGTTCTTCTCATCTTCTCTGTCTTATCTATTGCTTATAGGAAAAGGCTAAAGTGCTTTAAACTGTTGTTCTAGATATGGCTACTTATCTAGGGAATTAGTATTTATTCGTAGATACCAAATTCTCCAAAACAAGTGTCCAACAGTGTAGTCCACACAGGTGAGATAGTGATAACAACTGATACAACACATTTCCAATAGCATATGCACTAAAAGAACCAAAAACGTTCAACTATCTTAGTATAGGTTAAAGAAACATGCATTACGCCAAAGAATAGTCTTACAAACGATCACAACAGGCTTGTGAATTAAGTGAAAGTTACAGGACACATTCGTAGACCATACATCACTGACCCCGATAGTGGGGCCTTGGAGCCACTACTCACTCCTCAAAGAAAAGACTACAAACCCTCAAGGCTATGTGGGATGAGCCAAGGTGAAAAGTCCTTTGCCTGTAGAAATGAGTGGTATATATAGCCAAGGGTGAAACTGACCCTTGTGACTGTTTGACTTCCCTCATGACTATTCGACTTACATGTCTCTTTGACTTACATGACACTTTGACCTCATCCGTGGGTCTCTTGGACTTCCACATTAAATTACATTGATTACATAGTTATGACCCAAAGTAGTGATTTGGCCGAGGTGACTCACGACACAAATCAACATGACGTTGTAAGCATGCACACGCTAGTTGAGATGTCCGTGTCAAGCTGTTGTGCTGCTGAGTGATGGGTGTGCCCATGGTGTACCATAGCTTCACCTTCGCATGGTAGAGTGCGTGGAATCTTCAATGGTCTTGGTGTTCACTTGATAGTTCATGCATGCACATGTGTCCCATTCTCTTGCTATTTGGTATACTTCATGTGTTCGTCCAACCGTGAGCAAGTCTTCTAGCATGTGCTCCTTGTTCATCACATTCATCATCACATCATGTCTCATCCATGTACATGTTTCTGCAATCACTCATGATGAGACAAAACTAAATCCATAAATCTTATAGTCTACCATGATGTGTTATCTTTCATTTCTGGGTGTAGGTTACTGGGAGAAAGGACAAGGCTCTAAAACAATGCAGAGCACATTTCATGCCAGGATGAGAAGCTCCACAGAACTATGGAGAAAAAATACACAGAGGTCACTGAGAGGCTGGGTTGAGTAGTCTAGAACAATAGTGACATCCGTGAGATTCAACTCCATTGGGACATAGAACTGTGCAATTTTTCCGAGGAAGGAAACGCAGTTAGGAGGAGATACTGGCAGTGAAAATTGTGTAGATTTCTAGAGAAGGTTGGGAGTGGGTTCTGAGAGCTTGCTCGTCAAATGTGTGAAGATTTGGGAGGCAATCGTGCAGGACACGTATGTGTAGTTTCTGGGTTGAGCAGGGTGTCGGGCAGTAGGTGGAATGTCTAATTAAACTACACAATTTTTAGGAGGAGTGGAAAGGAGGTCGACAAGGGTATTGACTGACAAAACTATGCAATTTCCAGAGACAGTACAGTGACAAGAAGCAGGTGCTTGTCCCTCTTTTCTGCATAATTTATTCAGGAAGTGGAAGCAGACAGGCTGGCAGCTTCTGCACAATTTTGGTGATGAGTGCAACCATGGGTCACTACCTAGTTAAATTCTCTAGTTGACGAGTAGGAGGCTTGATAGATAGGCTTGCGGGAAGCGTAGATTGAGATAGCGTCTTTGGCAACTTCTGCACTATTCTGGGTGACAGTCAGCTAGTTTTATTCCAGGATTGTGTAGTGCAGACTACATGGAGGGAAACCTCAACCTCTACATAGTTTTGGGCAACAGTGCTTGGTCACTGAGGGTTGAGACTGTGCAGTGCAGCTCAGTGGCGGTTCAGCTGATGGAGGCTAGTTTGGTCAACACATTTTTCAGAAAAAATGGCCAAGTGTGTGAGCGAGTGAACTTGTGTATACATGACCTTATGAACACACACTCAACATGACTAGATGAAAAGACACCTCAGACCACAAGGCAACATATGCTAAGTGTGACTAAGTGCGCGATTGTCTAATGGTGAAAGTGACAAGTACAACACTTCGGATAGACCTTTAGATGACCATGACGATACTTGTGCAATAGTTCTTACAACATGTGTGTGAATTTGACAGGTGTTTACATAGTCGAAACAACTCATGCACATGAAGAAAAACCTCGATATCACTAGAAAAAGGTCACAAGAGTCACATGGAAATCAACATGCCGAAGACAACAGTTGATCAAAAAAGCAAAAATGAAGCAAGACATGTAGAGGAAACATGTGAAATAACATTTTGTGTTTGCACACATGCATTTTATTGAAGACAAGATGATGTAACAATGAAAACAATCCTACAAAATCAATTAACAGGTGTACTTCGAAAGGTGTTCTTTACTTACCATACTTACCCTCAAGATGATCATGCATCTGACGGAGTTTGCATGCAATCCTGATTTTTTTCCATCACTTGGTTCCTTTGTATTTCTCCTTAACTCATTCAAAGTAATCTTAGCATGTCACCTTTTCCTGTAGTCTTTAAGAGATAGATCAACACAGTTTTAGCGGATGGTGATTATTGCCAAAATGAGGTCATGGGAGGCCCATCTGCGCAGTTTCTTCATCCAAAATAGATAGGACAACTTGGACAACACTGTGATGTTTTGAGGCATAGGACATTGTTATGGGATTGGGTCATGGGAGGACACCTCTGTACAATTTCTAAGTGCACTGCAGCCTGGGTAGCTGAGAGGCAATACTGTGTAGTTTATGGTTGCAAGGCAGACTGAGTGTAGCATTGTTTTAATCAATCCTAATTGACCGAGGCTACAACATTTAATTGTCAACCCAAGGTAGGTCTTGCTGTTTTAATGGCGTTCACACTATCTGTGCTTATACACTACAGCCAAGAATCAAGAAATTGAGAAAATAGTAAAATATGATGTTGAATCAAATTATTGAATCAAATCATTCATGTAGACATAAAAACACTCCAAAAAATTAAATCACACTTCACAACTATCCAAGTAAGGGCACACCACATAGTAACTAGTATCTACTCCAGCTGGTTACTACCATTTTGTTTATTAAATCAATGTAACAACATAATATAAATGGGAACAACAACGAATGCAATTCACAATTTGTACAACAACAACAAGAAATCATAAACAATTAGTGAAACTAGAATGTACACTACCTATATCACTGCAATCCCTACCAAAGAGGAGGGCCCTTCATCCTTAGCAGGGTGCAGGACTAACACAAAAGTAATTAAATAATCAACTGAAGATTAGTAACATCATTACTGTGATGATTGATATTAAAACTGATTCAGAGTTATAGAAGCAGAGTAATAATACTCTTCTCTATGTTGTATCCTTGTACATAGGAAATCAAGTTCTTTTATAGTTATTAGATACCTGAAATTAGAAACTTATCAATCATGATAATCTCATGATTCTCATGTTGATAAAAAATAAAAGTAGTTACAACCTAATTCTAAATACAAATATACATTACTTAGGATTGCAATTGCTTGGGTTTGTTTCTTCCAAAATAAACAATTCCTAATGCCAACAACTGTTATGCGAAATAGTACCCACATCTGCCAGCTTCGGTGAAATCGATGGCAACAACATCCTTGGTGCAACAGTGGACCTCTATATCAGCGCATAGTGTAACAACATCTTGTGACAACATCTAATGTGTAACAACAACCTGTAACAACATCTAATGTGTAACAACAACCTGTAACAACATACAGGGTGTAACAACGAACTACTCTACCCTGCCCAGTAGTTAACCAGTGCTGCCTATCTACTCCATAACCTTTTCCCTCTGAGAAACACCTGCAAAGGAGAAGAGCTTCCCCAGAATGCTCCTTCAATGCTTCCCCAGTTAGCCACAAAAGGGAGTAAAGCATCGTATTATTCAGTAAAATATGGCAAAGTAACATGATAGTAAAATAGGTCATAAAGGTGAGAAAACAGGGGAATTAATCATGCAAATTCATAGGCCTAGAGGATAAAAGGACCAAAACTAGGGAAGAAGGTGCAAAAAATAGGTAAAAATCCGCACCGAACACTAACTAACTGAGGGAAAATACTATGTAATTTTTGTTTACATTGGGTTCCATCCAGGGAAGGACACTAGAGGAAATCACTAAACAGTTTTGGATGCCAAGGGAGGCTGGGGTCTATGTGCACTATGAAGTTTCAGCAGGCAAGGTAGGAAGCTTGATGGTTGTAAAAACAAAGTGCATGGTTTCAGGAAGCCAAATGAGGCTAGGTTGTTCAGGAAATTCGCCAAGTGTGAGATCAATGAAACAAATGCAAACAATGATAAGACTTTACTATGATCGCACACAAACACTTAGTGATGCGACATAGAACATCCAGAATGCATAAGACATACTTTTATTGATGCAACAATGTTCATGAAAAGAGTGTGTGAAGTGAGTGTGAAACATGCTTGTGTGATGATAACAACTTATGCGTGCATGTCTTCCCTTAAAGAACAACAACACTCCCTTTGTAGGACAAAGGACAATTCCTATGCCCAAAGATGACGCATGCTACATAAATATGAGAACATGAAAAACTCTTAAAATCAAGGAGGGGTAGCTTGAGATCATCAACTTAACAAAATGTGAGCAAGGAAGATCGATCACAAGATCCAAGGTAGGATCCGAAGTTTTTCATCCGAGCCAAAATTTTGGAGGGTGGTTGTAGCTACTATAACAAGTAGCTACAAGTGAAAACCACTCATGGAAAGATGGCATTAGTCTGCAAATATCCTAGTCTCATTCTCTTCATGAAATCCATTGATTGACCTAAAATTAGGTACTGGACTGGGAGGAAGGCTCAAGGATTCTGCAGTGCACTGCTCTAGAGGCCAGGAGTGAGGGATTGATGCTTGTGACTATGCAATGAGTAACACTAGAAGCCTAGGAAGTATAATTGTGTAGTTTAGGGTCTTAGTGAGGCAATATTGAGCCCTCATACTATGAAATGTGTAGCTCTGGGGGGAGAATGGTTAGTGGATTACACATTTCAAGGACTCAAGGGGACAACTTGATGACTGAGACTGCGCAATGCGCAACAAGAGACTAACTAGAAGGCTAAATTGCAGAATTTTTTGGAGCAAGAGACTGATATTGAGCACTGTGACTACACAATGCATAGTCCTTAGAGACAATGATTTCACCTTGTGTAGTTATAGGAGCCAAGATAGGTTTCTTGTTGCATGAGGCTATCGAATGCGTCGTTCAAGGAGGAAATTTGGGAGGAGGTTCACTAGAGAAGGATCAGTTGTAGAAAATGACTGTGTGGGACCAGAGAGCAATGAGATGGGACCAAAATATTACTTGAACATTATCACACAATTATATATGATCAATGACTTGACAAGGAAGCATTTACCACCCATAATCAACATGTCCTCATTGAAATGATGATAAAACAACAGTAACCTCTAAATATAATAAAAAAAAATCAATTGATTTTTGACTCTGTTACTACACAATAAGACTTGATTATGTAATCTGATGAAAAAAAAATTCCATTGATTTTTTACCATGTATGTAACTGCATGTGGGATGATTTGAATCTACAACTTTGTAACTGATTATGTAGAAAATAATGTTTGAATTGTTTCCATAAGGTGATCATGTCTACTTTTCCTTTAAGATGCTCAATAACCCATCGTTTGATTGCTTCAATGATCGGGAAAGAACTACATACATTTTACGGGCTCTTCAAGGTTTTAAAATGGGGGTAGTCATCATAATCTACAGTCAAATTATAGTTAGATATGAACGAAAAGCATGATATGAACTAAAAGCATGATCAAATTGTTTTCTTAGCATGCTCACCCTTTTTCCTTTTCCTTTTGAGCTAGTCAATAGTTCATGTTATTTCTTTAATGAACGAAAAGAGCTACATATAGCATGTAAATAGCATGCTATATTAAATTTAAATAGCATGTAAAAGTCCATTTCATATTGTTCATTGGATAAATAAAATATATACAATAAAAAAACAATATATTATACTTGCACTCAGAATCCAAATACATCAGAATTTGTTTAATATTTACCCATATGTCATAGTTGGACTGAGAGTCCAAATTACAGTAAGGACGCGACAGAACTTGATATCTGTCAAAAGCATGATTGAATTGTTTCCCTGAGATGCTCTCCTCTTTTTCTTGTACTTTTTCTTTTTCTTGTATGGGAGACTATCATTAGAATTTACAATCGGATTACAGTCAGGACACGACAGCACTATGATATGCGAGACTAAATTTAACATCGGATTACAGTCGACAGCACTTGTATTCATAAAAAGCATGACAGCACATGAAAGGTATGAAATATTATATTCTTGTGCTTTTCCTTTTAAGTTGGTCCATAGTTATCTCGTTATTGTTTCAATAAGTTGGAAAGATTTCCATATATTGTACTGTGAGTAGTTATTAAACATCAGCTTATTATTTTTGTTCTTTTATTTTCTCAAAAATATTACATTATTTTTTATAAAAATATCATGCATTAGTTTAATAGTTTATTAAACTAATTAGGTTCTGTTTTTTTGCCTTTTTGTTATTTTATTTTTTAAAAATATTACATAAATTTTTATAAAAACATTATGCGTTAGTTTAATAATTAAATTAATTAAGTTACTGTTTATTTTGCTTTTTCATCCCATTTATGGAGTATTATATTATTTCATTTTATTTATTAAATATTATATTATTTCTATTCATCTATTTTTAAATTAAAAAAAAAAAAAAATAGAATCAAAATATTTTAATTCTAATATAATTAATACTAAATAATATTTATAATCAAAATACTTTAATTTATAATATAATTAATATTATAATAAAAATAAATTAACTGATATTAATAGTCAAAACACCTAACGTTATAATACCTTGAGTAGTATATTTGCTATCAAAATGCTTTATATTGTAGACTATCATCAAAATTTACTATAAGATTAAGATTGATGTATGGCAAGTCTTGATATCTATGGATGCTTTTCTCCTTTTGTTTTCCTTTTAAGTTGGCCCATAATCAAGGCATTGTTCACGGAGGACCATAATTTTTATTTTTATTTTTGTCAATTTTGTAAGAAGATTTAAAAAAAAAATATGACGGTTGGAGTGTTTAAATTAATCTTTTTTTATGATATAAATGGATTCAATATTTAAAATCTTAAAAATTGACAATTATAATTTAAATTTCCAAAACTTTCATGGAAATTTCATCAAAATCCAAAATTTCCATTATTTCCTCGACAAAAATATAGCCTCTTTGAACCTATTCCTTTACATATATTTTACGTGCACTTGGCGGCCAATTACTTTATGAGGGACACTGTGATTTGTTCTTTTGTGATATTTTTGACACAATACTTATCACACAATCACACAAGATTTTCTATAACAATATTGTGAATGCTTTGGAAAAATAATATCGTGTATGCGTTATGGCCAGCAATACAAATAGAAATTACAGATGGTGAATGTAGCGTTCATGGTCAGTTAATTCACTTCACTCACACACCAATTCGTTGGCAAGAAACTTGGGATCACGTAGCTCTCACTTTAGTCACTTGGGAAATATTTTCAACGATTCTTTTTCCTTGGTCATTAGAGATGTGAAAGTGTCATGGAAGTAGGGATGTCATTTTCATATATTGCTTGACATATAAAAGGTAGAAAATGTTCTATATCTCTATATATCAATTATATTTAATAATATAGTTGTGTTAGTTGATGGTCTACATGTGGGGTGGATTTGTTACCATGGCTCGCCATGATTGAAGAGGATTGATGAGGTTTATCATGGTTGATGAGGTTGAGTAAGTTTAGAAAAAGGAGGGTTGCCTTATATTGACCAAGTTTGACCATGGTCAACCATTAATGTAATATTAATGTTACATCAATTTAATAATGTTCCATTAATTTTCACTATTGTTACATTAATGTTATATTAATATTAACCACTATTGACCAAGGTGACAAAGGTACATGTTACATTAATGTTAATATTAATTCTACATTAATGTTGCAAAAATGATTTCATTAATGCTTGAAGTGGGTTGATGAAGTTTACCATGGTTGAAGAGGATCGACTAATATTGGTCAAGGTAGTTCATCGCTGACCTTAGTTGACCATGACTGATAATGATTACAATGGCTCACCAATGATTAAGTGGAAAAGTTATAGTTGACCACGGTTTACCAATTTTAACCATGTATCATGGTTACAATAGTGTTACATTGATGTTGAGCATGGTCGATGTTTCATTAATGTTAGGAAAATGGTTAACTTATTGGTTGAAGAAGGTTGATGGAGTTGACCATGGTTAAAGACGGTCAATCACTATTTATTAAGGTAGGTCGTCATTCACCTAAGTTGAACATGATTGACAATGATTACAATGGTTTATTTTCGTAAAACATGATTAATAACTACCATGGTTGACCTCAGTTAACCATGATTAACAATGATTACCACTGTTGAAATTAGTCAACCATGATTAATAATGATTGCCATGGTTGATGAAGGGTTAAGAAGAATATTATGGTTGACCTTGGTTTACTATTGGTGACAAGGTTGACTGACGATTAAGAGTATTGATTGTGTATGAACATTTTTTACTCAACTTGACCATGGTCAACAATTAATATAACAATGTATTTATCTTACGTTAACTAGTCAATGTAGAATTAATGTTGTTAGTTGTTGCATTGTCACATTAGTGTTGACCATGGTTGACCATTGTCAACCATGGTTGACCTTTGTCGACCATGGTTAATAATGATTGATGTTACATTAATGTTAAAAAAATACATCATCAACCATGGTAAACCCTAAGGTGGCACTGTTGTTGAAATACGTCAATGTCTCAAAAATAATTGGCCATACACACAACAATATTGTTGTAACATTTACATTAATGTTACAAATATGGTTGACCTTAGTTGATCATGGATTCCTAAGTTATATATGGTGTATGATGGTCAACTATTGCTAACTATGATTAATTATGGTTGACTTTGGTTGAATATGGCCAACTCATAGCCGAGTAAGGTTAATTAACGCTGATCATTCTTCACTATGGATGAAAATGTTTGAAAATGGCTTAAGAGGGTCAATGATGGTTGACCATGGTTGACAAGGTTTATGATGACTATGGTTGATGAAGGGTTAATGAGGATTAACCATTGATGACCATGGTAGGAACATAGTTACCAATCAAACGAGAAGATTACCGAGTACCCATTTTTTTGAGGTGGCAAAATTCCCTTGATTTTGAAAATTGGTGATTTAGAATACACCTTTTTTTCGGAGAATATTTTTGGCACTTTAAATTTTATTATGAACCTCTTTTTTTTAAATATTAGTGATTTTTATGTTGATTTTGAAAAGTGTTGATGCAACAACAACCCCCTTTCTTCTTCTTTTGTTTTTTTTTTCTGGTCTAGAGCATATTTTTAACACTTTAAGTTTTTTTATGTATCAAATATGAACATTATTTTAAGATGTTAGTGATTTTGATACTAATTTTGAGAAATGTTGATGCAACATCAACCAGTCTTTTTACACTTTGAATTTTCTAATGTATTGAGTGTGGATATCTTTTTAAAACATTTGTGATTTTCATGCGAATTTGGAAAATTGACAATTTTTTTTAAGACATATTTTTGACACTTAAATTTTTTGACTTCCTAAGTATGAACAATTTTTTTTTAAATGTTGATTATTTAAAAAGTGTTCAAGTTATCTTATTCCTCTTCTTATTTTTCATCCTAAGATGCTTGTTTTTCCCAAGGGATTTCCAAATATGTGTTTTTTATTTTTTTTGCAACGTATTTTTACAATGAATTTTTTAATTATTTTTGCAAAATAAAATAAAATAATGACATTAATATTTTGAGGTTATTTGTTTTTTTAAAATTTATATATAGTTAATTAATATTTCAATACACAAAAATTATACTTTCTATATATATATATATATATATATATATATATATATATATATATATATAACAAAAAAATTAAAATTCTTAAAAAAAAGTAAAAGAACACGCACATATACATACATATAATTTAAGGAAAAAAAATTAAATATAAACTAAAACCTTTTTTTAATGATAAAAGATATTAAAAACATTAAAAAATAAAAACCATTAAAAAAAAAAACTAAAAAATCTAGTTTGAAAAAAAATACAAATAAAAAAATAAATATTAAAAATAAAGAAAAACCAAAACATTGTAAGAAAATATAAAATATAAACCTTATAAAAAAAACAATTAGAAAAATACAAATAAATTGAAAAAAAAATATATATATATATATATATATATATATATATATATATATATATATATATTAAAATTAATTTAAAATTAAATTTTAAAATAAATTAAATTAATTAATTAAAATTTTATGATTACAAATATATTTAAAAAAATATTAAAAAAATTAATAAAAATTAAATTTATAATAAATTATTTAAAAAGTTTTATAAATTTATAATTTTAAAATTTTGAAAATTATAAGGGTCAATTCAAGGAAGTAGCCCTCAGTCAGGCGTGGGCCTGAGGGTGGCCTCAAGGCCAGCCGAGCTGGCCTCCGGGCCACTCAGCCGACCTTGAGTGGCCTTGAGGCTCCCGTTGATCTAGCTGGATATTCCTGGCCACTCACCTATTCCACCTAGAGCTCCAGTTAGTTTCATCTCTTTCTTTATTTATCTTAGCAATTACTATTTTTAGCATTTTTTCGGGTCTTGGTCTTCCGGAGCAGTTTTGATCCCCTAAACAACAATTTTTTGACTTCCAAAATAGGCCCACCCCTGTCGCAAATCTTGTAGTATTTAGAGAGACCTTTCCAACAAGGTATCGTACATAGAAAACAAATATAATATGACCAAGTTATGACCTCAGGAAGTTGGATGCCCAACTAACCCCAACGGGGCCCACAAACGCTTGGCGTTCCATCTCCTGGGGTTAAGGTTTTGGTTGTTTATGGTTTTCCATGGTTGTTCAATAATAAATGGGCCCTTGAGCCTCACTGTAACATACTTCAGAGGCATGTAGCCGCTACATCTCTTCTCAGCGATAAGCTACCATTGCCCGAGCTAGTTCATTTCCATTCTGTTTGTAATCATATTTCAATATCTTGATATTAATGAAATGAAGTGTTATTTTTGTTGCATCTCTATATTTATGGTTATATCTATAATTTGTTACATCCCTATTTATGTTCGGACCAGCGGTATTACATCGGTATCATCTTTCTATGTTTTTCTTTGCATGTCCCCAATGAGGTCATGGTATAAGGAGTTAGGGCTCGATCTGGTTGAGCCTTTGCAAGACTTGCCTCGCAAACCCTAACGACCTCCTATGGTAGAAGAAAATAACAATGAGGGGGCAGGAGATCTTATCAAAATATTGCTCGAGGAAGCCCTCGAGGAACAGAGGAACGTGATGATGGATAAATTTTTCGAGATCCTTCGACGACTACCCACAGGCATCTTCATTCAACAACCACTCTAAAGGCACCACTCATATTAAGGTACAAGTTAACTTTGACATTCCCATATTTGAAGGCCAAATAGATGCAGACGTCATAGATAAATGGTTGAATTTGTTGGAAGGATCTTTTTCAGTTTGTGACTTTTCTAATCAAGGAAATATTACCTTTGCACTTCTCAAAGCTGACCCACACATCTAGGACTGGTGGAAAACCTAATATGAACAAAGGGATGAGAGGGATTCCTAACTGTTTTCAGTCGAACCCACTTGGGATTCTTTCTGAAATGCCATCAAGGAACAAAATTAACTTATTGGGAGCTATGAAGATAAATACATAAAGTGGGCCATGCTATGACAAGCAAGGGACCAAGATGTGTCGGAGTTCACAAATGTTTTCCATACCCTCTACACAAAATTAGGCATCAAGGATTCTGAGTGGAATTTGGCACTCAAGTACCACAAATGCTTGCACAAGTACATCGAGGATGAGATGGAATCCCTGGACATCACCTCGCTCAGCTCGACATACTGATACGCTGTCAAGATTGAGTAGAAGTTTAAATAGAAGAAGTAAGACTTTGGATCTACGAAACCAAAGCAAGGAAAAGACACCCCCAAACCACAGATCAATGGCCAAATCCAAGGCGTCACGACCCAGGATAACCTGCTGAAGCCACAAGCAAAGAACAACACCTTGAAGACAAAAAAGGACATGGAAAAATTGTGTGAGTTCCATAAGAACTCCACTCACAAAACAAGTGAGTGTCGGGCCAAGCATTCGCTGGTGGCCGAGATGAAGGCTTCCGAATCAAACGCATGTTCCAACTCTGAGTCAGAACCCGACAAGGGGAATGAGAAAGGGAACCAGATCATTGATGTAGATCCCAGTGCCACTGTGGACACCACCAACATCTAAAAGAATGAGCATGAAGATCCACAGGAGGGGAAACGCCTTTTCCACTCACAAATGTGGGTGAAGGGTTCTTTGCTACATTTCATTGTTGATAGCAAGAGCCAGAAGAACCTCATTTCAGCAAAGGCCGTGAAGTGACTGGGCCTACTAATGACAACACAACCACAACCGTACACATTTGGGTGGCTTCATGAAGGATGAGATCTTCATGTCAGTCGACAGTGTCGCCTTCCCTACAACATCAAGCTCTTCACAGATGAGGTATTGTATGATGTTTCTCCTCTTGAAGTTTATGATGTATTATTAGGACAACAATACCTCTGGAAGCAAAATGTTGTATTTGAGTCTAGACTTCACTCTGTGATTATTACTTTGGGCAATAAGTTGTACAGGGTACCAGAGGTAGCTCTGCCTACTACGATCTCTTTGATCATTGCAAATAAATGCAGTAAGATCATTTCCGAGACAAAGGAAATTTGTTTTCCTTATGATTCACCCTGAGGGAAAAAATAAGGTTGTGATGATGGCTTCTAGACAGGGCTCCTCAACACAACAACAACAGTTGGAAAAGGTCATGAAGGAGTACAAGGACATTGTTTCCTCACCTAAAGGGGTACCTCTAAATTGTCATTTCAATCACCCCGGGCACACTACTACCCAATGGACCGATCTATCGACGATTTGTTATGGAGAACTACAAGATCAAGAGGGAGATTCTGGAGTTGTTGCAGAAAGGAAACATCAGGCCAAGCTCATCACCTCGTGGGAGCCCAATTGTATTGGTACAACAGAAGGACGTGACCTAGAGACTCTGTATCAACTATCGGGTTCCAAACAAGATCATTGTCTAGAATAGATCCCCAATCCCTCAGATTGATGACCTTTTGGACACCCTAAAGGGGGCCAAATATTTCAACAAGATTGACTTCAATTCTGTTTATCACTAGGTTCCTATCGAACCCTCCGATGTGTGGAACACTCCCTTCAAATCCAAGGAGGGTGTTTTTGAATGGTTGGTCATGCATTTCGAGTTGACGAATGCCCCTCCAACCCTCATGAGATTAATGGACGTCATCTTGTGACCCTTCACCAATGCATTCCTAGTGGTGTATTTAGATGACATCTTAACCTTAAACTGGAGTTGGTAAGAGAACCTCCACCATATTTGGCAGGTCCTTCAAACCCTGTAAGAACACAAGTTGTGTGCCAATTTGGAGAAATACACCTTTGGCACGACCCATGCACAAAGGCTCAACTCACCATAGACCGAAATCACACAAAGCTCCTTTTCTGCCCTTTGATACCATGATAAAAAATGGAAAGTCATAATAGAAATAAACTTACAAACTGAAACTAGTAGATTACATGTGAGCCAAGCTACAGCTAGAGAATGCCCAAGAAATACTGCCCTATTCCATTGATCATGAAATCATAAACAAATAAGTTTACATTCAATTTAGGGAGATGAAAACTATCTCCTAGAAAATAGGAATTAAGTCTAAACTCAGACCCACACACAATGGTGAAACAAACTTACTCCATTAATTTCAACTCATGTTATGTGCTTTGTTTTGCAACCTAGCCTTCATGTTTCTATATTGCAATTTCCATGGTTGTTTTAGTTTCTCTACTACGTATCGGATGGGAAAAGCAATTAAATGTATTATTATTAATATTTTGAAACTAAAATTTGTGATATATTAAAGTTCATAAATAAAGTATTTCATTTCATTAAACTGAAATGAGTTTGACTGTAAATTTCAAAATATTCTCTAAATATAATAAAAAAAAATCCCATTGATTTTTTACTATGTATATAACTGCATGTGAGATGATTTGAATCTACAACTTTGTAACTGATTATGTAGAGAATAATGTTTGAATTGTTTCCATAAGGTGATCATGTCTACTTTTCCTTTAAGATGCTCAATAACCCATCGTTTGATTGCTTCAATGATTGGGAAAGAACTACATATATTTTACGGGCTCTTCAAGGTTTTAAAATGGGGATAGTCATCAGAATCTACAGTCAAATTATAGTTAGATATGAACGAAAAGCATGATATGAACTAAAAGCATGATCAAATTGTTTTCCTAGCATGCTCACCCTTTTTCCTTTTCCTTCTGAGCTAGTCAATAGTTCATGTTATTTCTTTAATGAACGAAAACAGCTACATATAGCATGTAAATAGCATGCTATATTAAATTTAAATAGCATGTAAAAGTCCATTTCATATTGTTCATTGGATAAATAAAATATATACAATAAAAAACAATATATTATACTTGCACTCAGAATCCAAATACATCAGAATTTGTTTAATATTTACCCATATGTCATAGTTGGACTGAGAGTCCAAATTACAGTAAGGACGCGACAGAACTTGATATCTGTCCAAAGCATGATTGAATTGTTTCCCTGAGATGCTCTCCTCTTTTTCTTGTACTTTTAAGCTGGCCAATAGTCGATCGTGCTAATGCTTTAATGAACTGTAAAGAGATACATATAATGAACGTTGGCTTGGGGTCCCAGCGTTTTATATGGGAGACTATCATTAGAATTTACAATCGGATTACAGTCAGGACACGACAGCACTATGATATGCGAGACTAAATTTAACATCGGATTACAGTCGACAGCACTTGTATTCATAAAAAGCATGACAGCACATGAAAGGTATGAAATATTATATTCTTGTGCTTTTCCTTTTAAGTTGGTCCATAGTTATCTCGTTATTGTTTCAATAAGTTGGAAAGATTTCCATATATTGTACTGTGAGTAGTTATTAAACATCAGCTTATTATTTTTTTCTTTCATTTTCTCAAAAATATTACATTACTTTTTATAAAAATGTCATGCATTAGTTTAATAATTAAACTAATTAGGTTACTGTTTTTTGCTTTTTCGTTATTTTATTTTTTAAAAATATTACATAAATTTTTATAAAAACATTATGCGTTAGTTTAATAATTAAATTAATTAAGTTACTGTTTATTTTGCTTTTTCATCCCATTTATGGAGTATTATATTATTTCATTTTATTTATTAAATATTAAATATTCTATTCATTAATTTTAAATTAAATAAAAAAAATAGAATCAAAATGTTTTAATTTCTAATATAATATACTAAATAATTTTATAATCAAAATACTTTAAATTATAATATAATTAATATTTATAATAAAAAATAAATTAACTGAATTCATAGTCAAAACACCTAACATAATTAATACTAAAAAATATTTATAATCAAAATACTTTAATTTATAATATAATTAATATTTATAATAAAAATAAATAACTGAATTCATAGTATATTTGCTATCAAAATGCTTTATATTGTAGACTATCATCAAAATTTACTATAAGATTAAGATTGATGTATGGCAAGTCTTGATATCTATGGATGCTCTTCTCCTTTTGTTTTCCTTTCAAGTTGGCCCATAATCAAGGCATTGTTCACGGAGGAACATAATTTTTATTTTTGATTTTTTTATTTTTATTTTTTATCATGACAGCACATGATAGGTATGAAATGTGATATTCTTGTGCTTTTCCTTTTAAGTTGGTCAATAGTTATCTTGTTATTGTTTCAATAAGTTCGAAAGATTTCCATATATTGTACTGTGAGTAGTTATTAAACATCAACTTATTATTTTTTATTTTTGTTCTTTCATTTTTTCAAAAATATTACATTATTTTTATATATCTTGCATTAGTTTAATAATTAAACTAATTAGGTTATTGTTTTTTGCGCTTTTTTCTTTTATTTTTTTAAAATATTATATAATTTTTTATAAAAACATCATGCATTAGTTTAATAATTAAATTAATTAGGTTATTGTTTTGTAATGTACCCCGGTAACCTCACATGTAAAAGGAGGGTGTTAGAATTTTTATACAAATAACCGCAAGTAATTATCCAAATCACAACTCCACATTCCTTATTAACCATGAGATATAATGTTCATTAGAACATAAACTGAATTGGAGTAAAGGACAGTAAGTTGCATAACCATTTGCATAACCATTAACCACCACTGTGGTAGTGTAATAACATAAACTGTCTCATGATCCTTTTGTCATTTTTACGATTTTCCTTAACCATATTAAATAATTACGTACTAGGACATTATGATTATCACATCAAAATAAAGAAACATCATCATCAAGAATTCAACATCAACATCATCCAACTGACACAAAAGACAATCACACCATTGAACACCGATGTATCCTGGAAACCCCGTAGGGTGAAAACCAGCAAACCTTTAATCTTCTTATTTAACGCTCGTGAGGGTTTTCACCCCTCACTCAATGGCTTATAAGGGATTCCATCCCTTAACCATTGTTATTAAAATCATTACAATGAATTATCATTAAGTTGTCACATTAATAGCTAAAAGCTAATACATTTTCCATGAAACCCTTTTCTTACATACCGCCACATGCAACATTCCTTGTGGCATAATTGTTCTAGCAATGGAAAATCTTGCAACTTGAACTCATCTGCATGGACCAATAATTCTTTTCCTGCCATAATGTTAAACATCACTTTCCTTGGCACCAACCGCCATCGTTTCCTGTCAATGTAGTTGTCAACAAGCTTTGGCAACAATATTAGATACATTATTAATAATGAATCAATAATCAACCTCTAAAAGAGATCTTTTAACATCTACTCATATGCATGAGCAAGCATGACATACTATTTAACTAGTACATATCAGTGAATATTATTTTACCTCCACAATGTTTATTCACACTAATGCATAATTCTCTTTAAGAGATCTAACTCATTAGTTCTACTAACATGTATAACACAATCATTATATCTTCATACATGTAATAAACTGTTATTTCTATGCTTATGCACAAGTGTTCTTTTCACATAGTTATTTTCGCGAACTCAACATAGTTTCTCTAACATACAAGAACATAAATCTATATCACAATGACTATTCTTGGTGCATACATTAGCTTATCATAATAGCCCTTCTTTAATATATATGCAACACTTATTCCCTTCACTAGAATACTACCATCATTTCATGCAACAAACCACATACTTCTTTCTTAAAGAAAGTCATTATAACCTCAATTCTCTATCTTCCTATAAGTAAGTTCCTCTTGCTTCCCTTTAAAGAAATTAATATAGATACCATCTTTATGCATAAAAAATCAAGAAACAATAACATGGTTAACTTAACCTTTTATGCACTAAAATCAAGAAACCGACACAATCTCATCTAACAAGACAATCTTTTCAAGAGATTAATTTTTCCAAGAAAGTTAACTTAATACTTTCTCTATGTACACCCAAAATCATATTTCCAATGTCACAACAGCTATCCTTATGTGCATGCAACATGTGTTTTTCCTAACACAATTACTTTTACTTCAATGCACATAATCTTTTCATGAAATAAGTATGGATTCTTGATATGATATGAACACTATTCATATGTCTTTTAAGGAAGGAACCTCTATTTTTTTTCCAAGAAAACTCTCATAAAATCCTTCATCTTCATACATGAAGTATGCACTATTTTTCCGAAAAGAAACTATAGAAATGAATATCTATGTGCCTAGAAACACATCATTAGCTATTTCTATCATGCATGTAATGCATAATCATTTCACAAGAAACTTAGTGATTAGCTAGTATCACAATGCAATAGCATATATCCATTTTCAAGAAACCTTTATTAAATAAAAAAATACATATTTTAATTCAAAGAATACTTGGCCACTTTTCACGCTATGTCCTTAGGAAGTTTATATGCCTCATCTTCTTTTGTCAAGAAGATATTTTGGCTATATTTAGCAAGAATGTTAATCCAAGAAAATGACAAGAGACAAGCATTTCACACACAAGACTCACATGTAGTCTTTCTAAGAGGAACTACCTATTTTCTTCACCAAAAAAACATATACAATAATTAACCTTTAACATATTTTCTTTACCAAGAAAACATATTAAATATTCAATCTTTTACTGCATGCATTAACATATTTTCTTACCAAGAAAACATATAAATTAATCATTCTTTTACTGCATGCATTAACATATTTTCTAACCAAGAAAACATATAAAATAGTCATTCTTTTACTGCATGCATTAACATATTTTCTTACCAAGAAAACATATAAATTAATCATTCTTTTACTGCATGCATTCAAATATTTTCTCTACCAAGAAAACATAAAAAATATTCCTATATTTTTCTTCAATAAAGTGGCAAGTTACTTATCTGTACTTTTGCCTCACTCCAACAGGGAAATTTGCAGATTTTAATTGGCACTCTTGGATCTACTTGTGCGCATTTGACAGTGTAAATAATGGAACATGCTTCTAGGCTCACCATACGTGCGCCTCTACTTAACACCCAATAGTGTCCCCTCTCACCAGTGGAAAATATTGAGAACGAGACATCTCTTCCCACTGACCACCGTTAGGAGGCAATAGCTGAGCCACTAAACTTCCCATGTCTTTCATTTCTTCATTCAATATGCATTAATGAAGCGATTCCCTTTTGATGCTGCATTAGGTGCGGATTCTTGCACTTGGCTTGCAACATCATTGTAGCACCTCATGTGATCTATAGAGCTGCCGATAACTTGAGATAGAGCGAGGCGAAGGGAGGATAGAAGGGAGGTTAAGCTCCCAGCAACATCATAGGCATCCTTCTCGACAATCTGTAATGCCATTACTAGATCAGCAGGAGCTTTGGAAGGCATCAAGACTTTATTCCCCACTAGTTGTTCAACAACTGAGTTCTTGATATTTTCTTCTAGAATAGCGAATGCTTCTGCTCCTGAATTTCTGACCTTATTCTCTGCGCCTTCCCTCGTTTTCTTCATTCATCCTCAATTTAGTTTCTTGAATATCAAGAATCGGTTTTATAACTGATGTGTAACTCTTAAAATTACTATACGTAACTGATTGATTTTACCTTGAGTTATTATGTTAGGGATATTAAATACTCCCCCCCCTAACAAGAACACCGTCCTCGGTGTTCATCTCTCATTGGAACTTCAGATTTTACTCATGATATAACCATCTAAACCACACAAAAGTGATCCTTCCTCTTTAAAATCGAAGATTTCATTCCAAGAAATGAGAATAACAAAATAGTAATGTTATAAAATAAGAAAGATCAATAGTTATAAGCATTCATAACTATAAAAATATGAAAGTTCTAATTTCCATTACTTGACCCGTATTCAAATTCATAATAAATAATTCTCTACGTCAACTTACCATTACTTACCATCTACTGTTGCAAATCATGAGTACTTTCACGTAAGCATTTTAATAGTGGTTAGACAACCCATCAACCCTCCATGGTAAGTAATTCCTGTGATGTATGACTAACAAATTCAATCGCATTAGTCACAATATTTCAAGTCAAATGAAGTATTTTTATCTATCAATCAATTTTGCAATGTTAGATGATATTTAATTCGCAATACTTTTACAATTACTTAAGATCTCATCACTGCTCCACATGCACACTGAATTACTCTCATTAAAGACATCCATAGAGTACTTCTAAAAGTACCAAAAGAGCACCTAGCTCTCTAATCATCAAAACAGTCAATCACTCCATCAAGTGAAAATTGTCTTAGCCCCTACTAAGACATTTACAAGATTAATAATATGATAAAGGAATTAAAATTTCCAATAACTCCTTATTGAACACTAAGCTCATTTCCTGTTAAATGTGCATAACATATTTCACAAAACTATATGTAAAATTCATTTTTAACACAACATATAGCCAATTAGTTAATTTCTTTTGCTATGAGAACCACAATAGGCTAAAGAATTCCCAACCCATGGGAACTGGTTTCCACAACCAAATCGAGTCGTTTTCACATCCAGATAGTTTCTTTGATAGAGACCTTACCAGGTCTAACATGGAATTCCACTGGCCAACCAACGCAAGAATTCCAATGACCACATAGGGTCCAATATAGGATTCCTCTTGGCAGCATGTTGCCTATTCCTCTGACAGCATCCTGTCTATGAGGAATTTTGGGCCTCCTCCAACAGTTTCCAAATCAACAGAGTTGCCTCAGGCTTTTTACCCTCTTCACCATCTTGGCCAACTCTTTTCCCTTATTGAGATAATTTATCTCTAGGGAGAGGAAATCCGGGTAGACAAGTACCATCAACCCCTCCGGGCAGGTAACTGCCATCAACCCAAGGCGTTAAATCCGGGCAGACAAGTACCATAAACCCCTCCGAGCAGGTAATTTCCATCAACCGAAGGCATTAAATCCGGGCAGACAAGTACCATCAACCCCTCCGGGCAGGTAATTGCCATCAACCCAAGGCATTCTAGTCTTTCTCAACTATTTGCAACTGTCTGGCATGTTAAATTTCTCTTTTATTACTCTTTCCCAAAGTAATTTACATAATGAACCATATGGACATTATCATTAACAAAATAAACATGCATGTACACCATGCATTTACACTTAACCCTCTTCATGGGTCCACAACATCTAGATTGATGGGACACATATCTATCATACATGTTGTATGCATTCAGATTTCCCAAATAACACAATTCATGCATATCATATAACATTATTCTTTCTCATTTATGATTGCAATTCTTATTACAACATTCTACGTGACGAGTTTTTCTTGTTACCGTTAAGCTACCACTAATTTATCCTATCAGTAGCGTTAGTTATACATATGCATCATTTAACAAGTATTCAATTTCCAAAAATTTTCATGCATACAATATTGTCATGTATAAAAGCATATGAAAATATTCATTAATGTATAAATGTCAACGATAGTTGGGTTAACGATCTAAACATTTCCAATTTCCCATGGTCTATTATCTTAATCCACACTGTCATTAATGGAGTATTATCTTACGTTTACTATGGCTAGCGTTGGCCATGTATCATTAATATAATTAAGCATAATCAAGGTGCTCTGACCAACCCTTGGTTCAACATGCATAAGAAGGAAGCAATTCCTCTACTTATGTAATTAGAAGGATGATCCCCTAGGTGTCACACATGCACCAGAGTTACCACTTGATGTTAGATGCAACTACTATCTTAACACTACTATGTGACCATTGCAGAATAATGACTTCAAGGAGACATTACGAAAATCATTAACATCAACACACTTTAGTTATCATTTTCCAACTCCTTAAGCATGGTCAAAGGAATACTCACATGCACACTCACATGCATGTTTTTTTGTAAACATTTAAGTTGAAGTATATTGTATTTTTCTTTAAGTTCCAACTATTAAGTCTTTCTGATTCGATCTTATTAACTCATATGTTGTGTATGAGCTTTTCTATATATTTTTTATATTAAATTTATTACTTTCAGTAAACAATGGTTGCCAATTTACCGACTAGTTCCCTTGGTTATCTAGCCTCTTTAATGGTTGTCATAGGCTCAGACTTACTAGTTATTTAATGTGTAAAAGTAAAACAATATGAACTCTTTAACCCTAGCAGTCATCCCTGAGAACTGTTGTTCGGGTTGTACCAGCTTGTTTGGCTGTGAAGAAAAAATCTGGAATGATGTCATTACTCTTCACTTTAGTATTTTAATTACTTAATTAAATCTTACGCAGTTTTTATTTACGACATTCCTCGGTTAGCATTAAGAAGTGTTAGAAATAACCCTGTAAGCCCATATGGTTTTGCATAGAGTTCTGCAACTTCTCTTAGAATATGAATATTTCTTATCCAAACTTATAGCTAGCACCCTACAATGGGTTATTGTTTTTGTTGTGACTTCCTACGTCTATACATTAGGTTCACAGTACTCTGTTCTAGTGCATAACTGTTTAATTTGCAAATTTTCTTAACAATTCCTATTTGCACACAACGGTTCCAGTTTGTGCAAAATATTAAACAGTAACAGTGGCTTCCAAACCATTTTTTGCAATTTTCTTCAAAAAACTAAACAATGGTTTTCAATTCTAGTTTTACAATCTATTCAAACAAATAAATAGTGGTTTTCAATTCCAGATTTGCAATTTATTCAAAGCAAATAAACAATGGTTTTCAATTCTAGATATGCAATTTATTCAAAATAAATAAACAGAGGCTTTCAAGCCAACTACTAACAGTAGTGTTTTTCTAAAACAAAAGGGTAACCAAACCCTTAACTGGTTAAACACTTATCTACTATTTAGACGACCAAGAATTTACGGACTAGGCCACGCCACCCTTCCAACGAGAAACTGACTATTACGTCCAATTTTCTCCCCCCAAGCTCCTAAAGTTCCAGAGAAATCACTTTAGGTAGCTGGCTATTATGTCCATTTTTCTCCCCTCGAGCTCCTCAAGTTCCAAAGCAATCACTTTAGGTAGCAGTTTGAATTCACTAGCATCAAGACCTCCAAGTCCATCCTAGAATTCTACTTTCCTTCCATAGAGGAAGTTTGTTCACTAAAGTGTTTTTCCCACTGGTTCTCGTCCAGCTCAAGGAATTTACTTATAGGCAACTTCCTACCTATCTCTTCCCCCGCCCCCATCCTTTCCCCCTCATTGGGAAAAGGAAGAGAAACAAAAAGAGATAACTACTCCTTTCCCCCTCCTTGGGGAAAAGAAGAGAAACAAAAGGAGATAATTGCTCCTAACTATTAAGTGTCTGGTAAAAGAGAAATAGTGAAGCCCCATCCCTAAATTCTAGGACTTCTTATAAAGAAAATGTTTTTTTTTTTAAGGAAACAAAAACAAGTAACCAATTACCATTTCAAAACTATTCAAGAGTCCATCTTTTCCTATACTTTGTAAATTACTAAGTCCACAATGGTAAAAGTAACTAATAAATATTTACAACACCTTTGGGCTCACATTTCCACTCATATTCCCATGTTGAAATGTAATGGAAAATAAATGCAAACAATGAATTACTTTTTAATCATTATTTCCATTTAGTCATATTTTCACCTAATATGAAATATGACGAGAAATACGAATAAATAAATGTTTTTTTCCCTTCACAAACTTTAACATTTCCACTCATGTTTTCATGTTAAAATCTATATGAAAAGTAAATATAAGTAATCAATTATTTTCTATTGTTTTTATTATTTCCATTTTTTTTACAATCTTTTATCGTTTTAAATAATTTTACTTATTATTTTTAATTTTTTCAAATTAAAATATATTGATATACAATTATGATTTCGAAATAATACATTACATCATAACAACTATTTTCTAATATTATGAGTCAAACCCTAACAAACTATATCAAAAATTAATTATTTCTAAACAATATTTTAATACTAATTAATTCTAATAATTTTAATATAATATTTAATATTAATATTCCATTTATAATATTGAAATATAGTATTTATTTATTAAATAACAACTATTTTCTAACTAAATTTAATATTATCAATTTATAATACCAAAATAAAATATTTGTTGTTACATAATAATTATTTTCTAACTAAATTATTAAACAATTTAAAACTTTGATCCACACATTTGTCAATTACTCCCTGCTTACCTTCACCCACGTTCCTCACATCTTTACTTTCCACGAGCGAAGATATTCTGTTGCTTTAAGTAGTCAGGACAAAACAATTAAGTGCCAATTTCATCTTTATTTTTTTATTTTCACTCTTTTACATTTTTATGATTATTAGCGAGGATGGAGGATAAATATGAAGACTTGGAGAGACCCAACGCCAACCAGATCTTCGCACCGATCGTCTTCTCCCGTCAATCACGGCTCTCTGTCGCCGTCCTAAATTCCATTTCAAACATCGCGATGAGGAAAACGTAGTTTCTTTTCATTTCATTTTATTTTATTTTCCACTGTCTCCCACTTATTCTTGAAGTGATAAAGCGGAAAGCACACTTATTCCATTTACGGGATTCTTCCACTCCACAATCAATAAATGTATATTTTAATTTTAGAGGAAGACTTCGTTTCTTTTTATTTTATTTTCCTCCATCCTCAAATAAGTGGGACCGACAACCAGATCCTCGCACCGATTGCCCTCGCCCGTCAATCACGGCTCTTTGTCGCCGTCCTAATTTCCATTTCAAACATCGTGATGAGGAAGACGTCGTTTCTTTTCATTTCATTTTATTTTATTTTCCATGGTCTCCCACTTATTCTTGAAGTGATAAAATGGAAAAACACAGAAGGTTAATAATTTTTTTACTTTCTGTGAGATAATTATTTATTTCTTGTCTCCCACTTACTCTTGAAGTGATAACATGGAAAAGCACGCTTATTCCATTTACGGGATTCTTCCACTCCACAAGTTGGATAAACAAATTCAATAAAGTAGTGTTTAAATAAACCATTTACATATTCAAAAATATTGAAGTGATCGAAATAAAAAAGGTTGTCACTTACGATTTTGATAAGCTCTTTTATAAAAAGGATTTTTTTGGTTGACAATGGTTTTACGGCAGGTTAATAAATTTTTACTTTCTCCGAAATAATTATTTATAAATTTAAATTTCTAACTATATTGAATTTTTTTAATTATTATTAATATTTTTTTAATATAATATATTAATTTATTTTAAAAATTAAATAAATTACTTTTAAATAATTAGTTTTATCTATTAATTTTGGGTAGACAGTGATGTGGTGCTCTGTTAAGGCACTCCTTGATGTGAAGTCATTGGTTCAATTCCTAGCCTCTATCAGGGTGATATGTTGGACATGATGAAGATATAGTCCTCGGTTAAGGCACTTCATATGTTAGACATAATAAAAATGTACAAAGGAAAAAAAAAAAAATGATCTCTTTATCAAATTGCCCCTCCGCGGCCGCCCCCCTCCCCACACACATATATTCAAATGGTTTATTTACCTTATATGAAGGTGAATATAAGTTTTTGTTTTCTTTATTTATCTCTTCAAAATTAATATTAAATTAAGTTAATTGACATAATCATTGAAATATCTGGTTTATGGTTTTGAGAGTAAAAAGGAACTTTGTTTTGCAACATCTCTCTAATGTATGGTCATAATATTAAAAATGAACCAAAGAGAACATGATGAGTGAGGACAGAATGAGTGAAGTTATGAATGTTTTGTTGGAGGCAAAAGTGTGCAGCAAACAAACAAATATACACAACAAATAACCATACACAGGAGACAACAGATTAACGTGGTTCACCCAACCAATCTGGGCTACGTCCACCAAACATAGCCATCGGAAATTCTTTATTATCAAACAGGAGATTACAAAATAATCAATTTCCTCACAAACTCTCTCTCCAAACAATCCGTATGGACATCTGATTTATAGCAAAGAGAATCTAACTGCCTCATAAATCCTCTTACATCAAATATAGGATGCATTAACTCTCTCCCAACAACCTAGAGCTAATCTAGCAACAAATTCCTATTGTTGTCACACATTAGATATTTTTGCCTACTTTGTATGAAACAGAAAATCTCAACAATCTCCACCTTGACAACAATTAGCCTGATGCCCTGTTATTATTATTTTATCTTTTCTGCAAGCTAAGAGAAGCCAAACACAAACGTAGCTTCTCTAACAAAACTGGTTTCGTGAACATGTCTGTACAATTATCCTTTGTATGCACCTTTTCAAGAGAGACTCCTCTTTCAGTGATAACCTGTCTTACAAAATGGTACTTGATCGGTATATGCTTTGATTTACTATGATAGGCCGGATTCTTAGCCAAATGTATTGCACTTTGACTGTCACAAAATAACTTGATGTTGTCCTGCAACCTACCAAATTCACCAAACAAACCTTTCAGCCAAATCGCTTCTTTGCAAGCATGAGAAGCAGCAATATATTCTGCTTCAGTAGTGGATAAACAAAAAATGTTTTCTAGCTTTGACATCCAGCTAATAGCCCCACCTCCAAGAGTAAAGACATAGCCTGAAGTTGACCTTCTCTTATCCAAACCACCTGCAAAATCAGAATCAACATATCCGCAAACAATTTCACTACTCTTATTGTAAGTGATACAATAACTACTTGTGCCTCTCAAATACCGAAGCACCCATTTCACTGCTGACCAGTGTTCTTTACCCGGATTTGCCATATACCTGCTGACAACTGCAACTGCATGTGAAATATATGGTCAAGTACAAACCATCGCATACATTAAACACCCTACTACATTGGCATATGGAATTCGAGACATATAATCCTTTTCTTCATCTGTATTAGGACATAAACTCGAAGAAAGTTTGAAATGGGAAGCGAAAGGGACTGACACAGGCTTCACATTGTTCATACCAAATCTCAAAAGTATTTTCTAAATACACTTCTGTTGTGATAGCCATAGCTTACCATTGCTCCTGTCTTTGAAAATCTCCATTCCCAAAATCTGTCTTGCTGCTCCTAGATCTTTCATATCAAATGTCCTTGCCATCTGAGCCTTCAACCTGTTGATTTCTTCTATGCTTTTGCTTGATAAAAGCGTATCGTCAACATACAATACTAAGATAATGAATATGTCATTTTTTAATTGCTTAAAATAAACACAATGATCATATTCACTTCTATCATATTTCTAACTCAACATGAAAGAATCAAACTTCTTATACCACTGTCGAGGCGACTGCTTCAGGCCATATAATGACTTCTTGAGCCTGCAGACAAATTTCGCATTGCGATGCTGAACAAACCCTTCCGGTTGTTCCATATATATTTCCTCATCTAAATCACCATGTAGAAATGCAGTCTTAACATCTAACTGCTGCAACTCCAAATCAAACAAAGCCACTAATGCTAACACAATTCTAATTGAAACTATTTTAACCACTGGTGAAAAAATCTCATGAAAGTCAATGTCGGCTTTCTGAGAAAACCCTTTTGCAACCAGCCTCGCTTTGTACCCGTCTTCTATATCATTCACACCCCGTTTCAGCTTGAAAACCCATTTACACCCCACAGTTTTCCTGTCTTTCGGAAGCTCAACCAGATCCCATGTGCCGTTTTTACTCAAGGCCATCATTTCTTCCTTCATGGCTGCTTTCCATTTGTCACTATTTGAACCTTCTACAGCTTCCTGATAACACAAAGGTTCATCATCATTAGCGATCAAAGCAACTGAATCATCATACCTTCTCGGACGACGTTTGATCCTTGTAGATCTCCTTAAGAATGTTTCTGGTGCTTCCACAATGGGTTGTCTATCAACTGTAGGAATTTCTTCATGACCGCCATCTGAGACCTGTTCATGTCCTCCATCTGAACCTTGTTCATAATCTGATTCTGAAACCTGTTCATGACTAGAATCTGAACTATGGTCATTATGACTATCATTAGAAATGTTGTCAAACTGAATATGCTGGAAATCAAATACATCATCCTGTTTCAATCTTCTATC
>APFE030369207.1:2252-13182 GCA_000404065.3 Pinus taeda
TGAGCCAATGCTCGCCATCAATCAACTCAGGTTCAAAGGGAAGTTGCCGACAGAATGATTCATCCTCCAGCTCCTCGGATTTCCAGCAAAAATAGCAACAAGAATTTATTGACATCAGCTTAGTTAGCTTTTTTGTTTTATAGATATTTAGATTAGCATAGTATTTATAGACCCTTTCATGTATTTAGAAAGGGTCGTAAAATTTTGTATAAGACTTAACAGACTGAAGTTTGCACTATTTTGCTTCAGCCTATATTCTTTTATGAAACTCGACCCTTGCTTTTTCTTTAACGGAGAAATTTCTTGATTCAATTGTGCACTACTGTCATTGATTTGAAGATTGTCTATGCGTTGAGGTAGAAGCCATACATAGCGATTCATATCGGGAGTGGCTTACGATTCAAATGGTATTTTTATCTTTTGTTTGAATTCATTCTGTGTATGTGATTTCGCTGTGTAATTATTCCTGCTATCATTAATTGTATGCATGCGCAACAACAGGAAATCTTACTCATACCACTATTGAATGTTTATACGATATGCCTTATTTTTAATGATGTATGCGTTGATGGTATGAACGTTTAAAGTCTAGTAGTATCGCTTTAATCGCTGCGCCTAACTATTTAGGTACAGCAATCTTGAATGATTTAATATCTATGTCTTGAGAATGCAGTCATCTATATAATTGTATTTTTGGATATAGAACATCAAAAGCTACGCTTTAGAAGTTCAAATAGATTCTCGGGATAGCTTTATTTACTTATATTTCTGTCAATAGTTTTAGTCATCCACCTATCGCTACTGTTATCTACAAAGTATTCATTCATCCCATTTATCTATTTCTGGGAAACTAGTCCCATTATCCCCAGTCGGAGCCACTATCCCAAACGGAAAAGGAGTTGTACTAAGATCCGGACCGGGTGGTTTCCCCCAATGTTGGTGCAACGATTTTCGAGGCATCAACAGGGACCTAGAAGGAACTACCCAGTTTGGACTTTGGTACAGACGAACAGAGGGAGTGAAGCTATGTAGCTTCAGAGATGTAGTTTAGGTGGGAATTCCATCAGACAGAAAGAGTACATCAAGTGGAATTTTCAATGTTGGGTCTGCAACAGTTTATTGGTACAACAAGAAGCAAAGATCTTTGGCACTCAGTCTGGCAAAAGCAGAATACATGGTTGCAAGACAAGTAGCATGTGAGGTGATCTAAATGAGAAAGATACTTGTTGGTGGTCATATGATGGATCCTACTGTGATTTATTGTGATAATCAAATATGTATCAAACTCAAAAAATATTGTTTTTCACGATCAATCCAAGCATATTGATATATAGTATCACGATCTATAGGATTGTGTACAGAGGCAGATTATGTTGCTAAGTTACATTTCGATAGAGGAACAAGATGTTGATATTTTAACAAAGGCATTGTTAAGAGGGAATTTCGAGTTCCACAGGTGCAGGATAGGGATGGTTGATAATCCCTTTCTTGCTAAGAGGGAGTGTTGAAAATGCAGCAAGAAAATATCAGTTTGACTTTGACTTGGTCAAACTAGAGAAAAATCGAATTTCTATTTCAGCAGAAATATTGGAGGTAGTTAACTAAGGTGACATAGCACTTGTCACCCAATTAACTTAGTTAATTTGATTTGGGGAAGCTTGAGTTCAGTTCATTATGTTTGATTTCTAATTTATAGCAACTTGTTTCAGTTAATTTGAGTTATTGTCAGTTTAACTAGTTCTAATTGTCAGAAGAACTAGTGGAGGTCAAGTTGTGGAAGTGGAACCTCAACCACACTCAATGATCAACCAATTAACTAATCAATCAACCCAAAATAATTGTTGCATGCAGAGAATTATAATTGTCCAATTTAGATGGAGATTCCAAGGCAGTGTATTATCAATTGTAGCGTATTCCTATGTGTACAAGTGGTGCATGCAGTCAGAGGAAGGACCTAGGGAATTGTACAATTCAATAGTGGGAAATTCATAAATAATAGGGGCCAATTACCCAAGGAACATCGCAAGGAAATAGAATCTTGGAGGGCTTAAAAATTGGCTAAATGGTTTCCAGAGTTAGTTAGTCATGCAGAGGGATAGACTATACACATGCAGGGTGTGCTCAAGCTTGAGCAAGCATATGTATTTCATCTCTATTCTCTGATTAATGCAATATATGTAGTAAGGGACTTTGAGCAGTTTCTTTCCCCTAGAAAAATATTTGTGCATGTGTGATGTTTCCTTTTTCATTTCTATGATTTTGTTCTAGATGGTGAGTTAACTTTTGTAGATCAGTAGAGTAGCTTCAAGTCTTATGATTTAGTAAATTTCATGAGCAATTTTGAATCTACACATTAATTTCTACATGCCTTTTTAGCAAGCTTCCTTTTTAGGCTCCTTATTAGTGGCCTATTTGGAATCTGTAAATCCTCTAGCTTCAAGTTTATCTTTCAGTGAAGGTTCCTTTCAAGATTTTGAAGTGAAATCAATTCTTGCTAGGCTAGAAGTTTCCATGAGTATTTAAGCTCGTCTCAAGTTCATGTAGTATCCAAGACCAAGTTATATAACTAATGCAAAATGATTTTTTGTTCTTCCAATCCAATGGGAAGATGAGATTGGACAAGATCTGGAAAATTCATCTACTGGGAAAAGAATGTTGACTTTTCAATCCCCAATATGGTTGCAAAAATTGTTGATGTCTTTTTCTAATAGGGAAAAAGGGTCAACCTTGTAGGGTTTGTTTCTAGAATCCTTCCACATTTTTAAAGAGGTGGTTCTCCTCTATTGGTCACACTCTAATAGATATATATATATATATATATATATATAACTTGAATATTAAATATTAAACGTCGAACTCATACACCTATGAATAGACCAGGTTTTCTTCAGAGCAAAAATGAAATATGTATAGGATAGAATAAATTTAATTCTCATAAATTCATTCCACATTATCATCCATAAGTATACATGAGAAGATATATTTGAATACAAGTCAAAGAGAGAAAAAGAGAAACTATTGGTACACATATTAATAGAACTATAAAATGACATCACATAGTTAAAATCACATGACCATAGGAAAGCATTCACGAGATGCTTACTTCAAAACTGCAAATAAAATGTCTTTCTTGAAATAAGCTCTCAATGAGAGCCAGAGAATAATTTATAGAGTTAAATTTTCAAAATAGAGTCAAGTGCCTAAACCAAAGTCACAAAATCATGTTACTTAAACATAAAAACAATCTTTTTCATCCATAAGGGACAAGGATTGGGATCGAGTAGACCAAATGGTGATGATAAAAGTACCTAGAAGAAAAGAAAGGAAAACTAGTAAATGATTGGATTTACAAAATATGCAAATGCTCAATAAAGTCGAATTAATCCAAGACAAAGAAGATAAAATGGAATTGCTTCAAAGAGAACATAAATACTCACAAATTTGCAGAAGGGTCACATGTGGAATGAGAATCCCCTTCATTTTGAAGATATGTTTGTTTATATGGCTGTAGAAAAGATTGTTATCCTAATTGCCTCAGCAGTTACTAAGGATTGATGCTTGGTGTAGCCATTCTTCAATATATTTTTTTGTTATAGGAACATTGATGCCTTGCTTTACTCGTAACTATTATGCAACCAGCTCACAAAATAAAAGAAGAGATAGATCAACGACTTCAAAATTAGCCTCTTAGAGGGGGAAACCCCATTTACATTATACAAATGAACAGTTCTTGGATGATACAAATGACAAGACCTCATTTTTATATATAGGAGTTTAAAGGGTTATAATATAATCAAAGCCTACATAGCAATAATATTGTAAGGGCACAACAATAACAATAGTGGGCTTCTATGGGGCACAATAATAATAATATGGGGACTAAATGGGCACAACAATACAATAAGGGGGTTGCACTAATAATAATAAGGGGATACACTAGTAATATAGGGACCTAACATGCCCCTCTCATTCGAAAGTGTTGTCCTCAACACTCGAGTAGTTTTGGATGCTTATGTATAAAATTATCATCCTCCCATGCAGAATATTCAGCAGTTAAGTTCTTCCACTTGATGAGATACTCTAAAATTGATCGATTCAGTAGTTGTCAATTCTTATTTCCATGATTACTTCAGGTTTCAATATGATTTTTCCTTCCTCGTCAAGTTCTAGTAATATTGTTTGAACTGGGAACTTTTCACCTATAACCTTCTTTAAGCATGAAACATGGAAATCTGGGTGCACTCGGGAAGATGCAGGAAGCTCAAATTTGTATGCCATATTACCAATCTTTTACAACACCTTGTAAGGACCATATTACTTTGGTGATAATTTATTATCCTTCTTATCTTGCTTGAGGGACATTTTTTGTATTGTTGTAGCTGTAAAAATACCCAGTCACCTACACCAAAACTTCTTTCACTGCGATATTGATATGCCTGTTGTTTCATTTGATTATGCGCCAAAGTGAGTTTATCCTCTAAGAGTTGGAGAACTTGTTGTTGATGCTTGATGTGATCTTCCACTGCTTGAACCTTAGAATTTTATCTTAAATATGATGTGATGGATGGTGGATGATATCCATAAAGTGCCAAAAACGGGGTCATTTTTGCTAAAGTGTTATACCACCATTCAACCAGAGGTAACCATTCGACCCATTGTGTTTGTTTATCAGATATAAAGCAACGAAGATATCCTTCCAAACATTTGTTCACTATATTTGTTTTTCCATCTATCTTGAGAGTTTGAGTGGTAATTCCTGTCAATGTATTACAAGATATGATCGGATTCATTTCTTATTTCTCTAGGGTTGGTTCCTGGTGTATATCCTCTTATTTTGATGTTTCTTTATCCTTTTCTTCCTCCTCTTCACAATCTATGTAAAATAATTTCTTCTCAACACACTTATGACCTTTAGTGTATTTACTATCACAATTGTAACAAAGCCCTTTTGCTTTGTTTTCTTCCAATTTTTGTGGTGTCAACCTCGTAATTTGTGGAAGCCTAGGAGCAACAACACTTTCATATTTCTAGTTGTGAGTGGTAGGATTCCTTGTTCCCATAATTTTTCGTTCATTTTTTCTTGCGAACCTTAATGACTTCTCCAATGAATCAGGTTCCCAAAGGTGAACCTTGTGTTGGATGTTATCCTTTAAATTCCTTATGAATACATCAATCCTATGCTCCTATGGAATATCATTTACCCTTATATTTAGTTTTTGGAAGTCCTCAATGTGCTCCACCATTCAACCCTTTTGTTTGACATTTATCAATTGGCTAAATAAGGTGTTGCACTTTGCACCCTCATAATGTGCTATCATTTCCTCCATAAAAATTGATCAGGTGACAAGTGTTTTACGAGAACAAAGCCATCTATACCATACAAATTGATTGGGTTTTAAATATAAGGATGTAATACGTACCTTTTGTGACGGTTGTACATCATGAAGATCAAAATATTCCTCCATCTATGGTATCCAAGTTACTGGATCCTTTCCATCAAACTTCCTCATATCTATCTTTGGAATATGGTGGTTCTTCAATCCAATGTTAGATTCTATGAAATCATGATTGACATTTCTTTTTTTCTCATCATGAGTTTCCTCTACTACCTTTTCATCATTAGGAAGCCTTATTTGTAGCAACTTTGTCCAACCTTCCTTCAAACCTTCCCTATATTTCTTCAAATATTCCATGTTGCCATTAAATTCTACGTCTATACCATCAATCTTAGCTTCCATGGCATATATAAACTATTTATCTTAGCTTCAATCACATTCTTCAAATCATCCATCTAATTTTGCTTACTAGGTGTTTCTATTTTCTTGATTCAAGTCATTCTTTTTCTTTCTTTTAGGATATTTATATTTAAACTATTGTGTCTTTGTAATTTCATATCTCCAAGATATGAAATTTCAGCCTGTGGTATCCCTTTGATTCCTCTTTCCAACCCCACAATTCTGATCGAGATTGGATTCACCAAGAAAAAATTATGCCCAATCTCCCATGATGACCAGATTATATACTAGTTCAGTAGATAGAAATTGTATAATGTGCCACGTGTCACTGTTTCAACCTTTGGCCCTAAAAATTATATCCAACAAACTACAATCCGTCCTCTTTCTGTCACTTCTTACGAAATTTGAATCTGATGCTCAGAGAAACATTTATGATGATTTTCCCTAGGTCTCTTGTTTGAGATGGAATTGTGGAGCTTGCAAAAACCCTAACTTCCTTGGATCATATCTTTGAAAATATAGCTAACCAGAATTTGAAATTTGTACATGGCATTCATCAAGATTTCAGATCCACTAGGTTTTAGTTTCAGCTTCTAAACCTTCATAGAAAAAAATTATAGTGAAAATTCTACGATACCCTGTTTGCAGCAGCGAAACCCTAGAATCCAAAGCTCTGATTCCAAATGTTATGCAACCAGCTCACAAAATAGAAGGATGAGATAGATCAACGACTTCAAAAGTAACCTCTTCGAGGGGTCATTCTCCTTTACATTACATAAATGAACAATTCTTGGATGATACAAATGACAAGACCTCCTTTCTATATATAGGAGTCTAACGGATCATAATATAATCAGAGCATAAATAACAATAATATTGTAAGGGCACGGAAATAAAAAGAGTGGGCTTCTATGGGGCACAATAATAATAATATGGGGACTAAATGGGCACAACAATACAATAAGTGGGTTGCACTAGTAGTATAGGGACCTAACAGTAACTCAAATATTTATTCCTTGACTTTTTCTGAATTTGATCGTACTTGTTTGGTTGTAGATAAAGTGTCCTCATTGTTATTGACAAAAGTAACAAACCACTTCTATCTGAGCCTTGGGAAAGTCTTTTAAGTTTTCAACTCATAATGCAATGATTTTTTAATAATTTATAATTCTTCCTTCAATATATCTTTGTGAACCATCATGGATCTATGATCATTCATCGGCCCTAAAGGTCTTTGACAACTGTAATAGCTTTGAGAAAGGTGTTACTCCTACGATCATCAATACTTGAACACTCAGCAATGACATCTTATAACATTTTTATTCTAGTAAAACATCTAGCTTTGATGGATGGTTTTATCAGGTTCTTTGGAAGTAATTTAGAGTATTGACCTTATTTACAAAAGTAGACAACTCATTATCAACAAATGTTTTGATCATATTTGAGATCCATCTTCATATACTCAATAAACAAACTAAATCCTTAGGATAAGTTTCTCAAATGTAATGCAATTTCCAACATTTCTTCAATAATTTGTAATCACTTATTAATGTTGTTTGCGACATATGGTCTAACATTGTTCAGTAGGTGTGTTGCTTTCTTAATTTTCTAGGTTGTGTCGCGTGTAGTAGTTGTGATCCATTAGGGGAATTTTGAGGTCTAAAATGGGCCTCATAAGAAAAATGTACAACCAAAATAAACTTTATAAAAACCAATAGGATTCAAGATGATTATGTCAATCATGGGGGATGATTCACCATTTTTGGAGTAAAAAAATAAAAATAATAAAAATAATAAAATAATAAAACTACTTTTTCAACTTATCTCCTTAAGATTTTATTCAAGTTTCAAGCGAGAGCACTCGTTGGATGCAAAATTTCATTCCTCATCTAAAGAGTACCCATGTTGCATACTTTTGATGGACCCTACTACATGAAAAATGAGAAATACATGAAAGAACTTGATTTCAATCACGGTTTTCATGTATTTATCAGTTTTCATGTAGCAAGGTCCATTGCAAGTATGCAACATGAGTACTCCTTGGATGAGGAATCAAATTATGCATCCAGTGAGTGTTGTCGCTCGAAATTTGATAAACCCAGGAGGGAGTTACATTGAAATAACGCGCTGAAAAAATAATTTTATCTTTTTCCCCTCCGAAATTTGATAATGTAATATAATATTATTTTATTATTTCTACTATTATTTTATAATTTCCTTAGGAGGCCCATTTTAGAGCTCAAAATTCCCCTAATGATTGGTGCTTGAATATCCAATGGGGTCATAAATAGATGAACAATATTAAGGTATTAAGGTATTCTTCAAGATCTTTTATCCTCTTCATAATCTTTGAATTCTTTATTTCTTATTTTGATATGGAGTGCATGACAACTTCGCCTGTAGTCTGATGTAGCATTAGAATACTTGTGGTTACAACTTTGTAAATGTAAGCCTCAAACTTCCATTGGCTATTAATCTTCTTATTTTGAACCTTCAACTTTGAAAATCACAATCTCTTGATTGACTCCTCATACTGGGTATTCCATATGGTTAAAGATTGGTCTGTACTGTGTTAGATGGAGTTAGAGAAGGAAGGGTTCTACTAAGTTTAGAGGTGCAATAAATTTCACAGAGGGACCCACAAGTGAAGCTAAGTTGCAATTTTACTTTTTCTTAATTATGACTTAGGAAAATGGAAGGCCAAGTCGAATTTATAAGGAGTAAAAGGGCACATACTTGGCTCATTATGCACTAGATTGTTGATTTTTGAGTAGCTTAGGAGGTACTCCAAGCCCTAGGGTTTAGAGTTTGGAGGGAAAAGCGCCAAAAGAGTCACTTGTGGGGTTGGAACCCAAGGTTGGGGTTTTTCACCCATCATGATTTGGGTTGAAACCATGAGCACATTTCAACATGTGATGGATGAGGATGATAGCTCTCATAGAGATGAATCCAACACAGTAGAAATCATCGGATTATGAGTTGTAGAAATGGAGAAATGAATTTTTGAAGTTAATATATGTGGTTGTGAATTAATTTGGGACAAAAGAGCAGGTCAAATTGTGTCCAAATTAGACTTGTTGACACCACATGCATCCCTCATGTTTGTGTATAAATATGAGGTGTGTGAGGATAATTTCAACACATCCAGAGGTGAAACAAAGGCATTGAAGAAGGAGTGGATTAACTTGTTCAATGAGAGAGAAACCTCTATTTTTGGGTTGCAGGTAGAAGGGTATCTCAGCGAGGAGAAGAGGTTGCATAGAATCCTTCTTGTGATTGTTGAGGGACTATTTTACACTTACAGAAACTCCGAGTATGAGGAGGAGAGACGTAGGTCTGTGTTGAGGGCATTTGTGGGTGTAGAACCCTTGGAACAGGTAGCCACAGCCTTGAGAAGGTTACTGTGGGTAGGTCGCAACCCTTACCATCCTATAACAGAGTTGCGTAAGGCAAGTTGATGGTTGGTTTGTGCCCAGAACAGCAACATAGGAGGTGAGGTGTCCTCCAAGGGAAGGTCACAGAAAATGAAGGGAAGTTGCAGTTGTTTAAGGGTTGTTTGGGTGATGTTATAAGGGTTGTTGCAGTTTGCAAGTGTCGTAACCAAGAACGGTGAAAGACAAAAGTGACATAACAGACTTGGAGTTGTAGTTTTCCTTGTGTGGGATCCGTGTTTTGGATCAGTTTGGATGAAAGTTATATTGCAGCCTATGGGAGCCAATTTGAAGGCTTTATTTTGTGATCGGAAGCCTTTCTATGAGCAAATCCTACAATGGAGTGTTGGGTACCATTGGTCTAGTGGAGGGCAATGTGTTGGCTACATAAGTAGCCCCCAGACAAGTAATCTTGAAGTGAAGGTTGAGTGAATTTTGTGCCTAACGTGCAGCACTTTGATGGACAAAAGTGAATGCTAGATTTGCGGAGTGGAGCTCAAGGATTGGCCAACCTAGAGAGAAGATAGGATCAGTCGTGTACATTGCAACAATGTTAGGAGGCAACCCTCCTAAAATCTCTATGAGTTGTCCTTTGAAGGAATAAGGGGAAGCTAGAGAGTAATATGTATGTGAGGGACTAGAAAGACAAGATATGACATTGAGTCTATGCAGCATTATTTTTATTATATCTTGCATTCCATAGAATGTTGTATTATTCAGATTGGTTTAATATAACGAAGATTGGGTTGTACATTATTGTACAATATTTGATAAAAATTGCGTATACTTGTGCATATGTGATTTATTGCTTTATATTTTCCGTTATACAAAGTAGTTCTTTGTTGATATTCTTAGTTTGGTAGCTTCAAATATTCTAATATTTTAACCTAGCCCCAAGATCATGGAAATTCAACATGATATGACAGTGTGTTTGAGCTACTATGGAAGTCAGTGAATCAAACTTGTGCATAGCAAAGTACACCTTAAGTGGGATTTGTCGCATTGTAGATGACAAAGTTGAAGTTGCAGGTTGGTATTCGGTATGAGGACAGGTTGGAGGGGATGTCCAACTATAGTCCATGGAAGGAAAGGATCAAGTTGGTCCTGCAGGTCAACAGGATCTAGGACTTCGTCGAGAAATCGATAAAGAATCCAACCAAACCAAAGAAGCTGGAAGCGTACAAGCATTTGGATACGAGGGAGAGATTGATCATCCCTGACGGTGTGAAGGATCCCCTAATAGACCATCTGTCGGGAAAGAACATTGCACATGAGACGTGGATGGCTCTTCAAAATTTGTTCTAGAATAAGAATGAGAATATGGTATTGGTATTGGAGGTTAAGTTGAAGTCCACCAAGATGATACAAGATGGAGTGACTTCATATCCGACGAGCTTGTCTCAGGTCAAAGATGAGTTTGTTGTCATCAGTGTGACTATTTCAGAGAATGATATGGCGAGGATCGCCTTGACTTGTTGACACCACATGTAGTCCTCATGTTTGTGTATAAATATGAGGCATGTGAGGATCATTTGAACTCATCCAAAGTTGCAACAAAGGCAACGAAGAAGGAGTGGATTAACTTGTTCAAGGAGAGATAGACCTTTGTTTTTGGGTCGCAGGTAGAAGGGTATCTCATCAAGGAGAAGAGGTTGCGTAGGAGCCTTCTTGTGACTGTTGAGGGACTATTTTATACTTACAAGAAGGTCGAGTATAAAACAAATTAAAAAAAATAAATTAAATTCAAAATAAATTTTAAAAATA
>APFE030369207.1:13487-87029 GCA_000404065.3 Pinus taeda
AAAACAATTTAGGGAAGAAAAACAAAAAAAAAAACAAATACCCTACTCCACCCCCCTTCCATATCAGTGCACTAGGGCAGAAAGAGAGGTTGAATAGCCTCAATGAATTCCTTCAGCCAGTGTACATCTCTTCCAGGGTCGAGTTAGCTTGTGCAGGGGAGTTGAATTAGTTTGTACGAGTATGTACAGTTGTGCATGCAGGGAGGCCGAGTTGGTTAGAAGTGCGTAGATCAGCGTTTTGAGGGAAAATGTATTGAAGGAAAAATTTTCCCTCTAATTTCTAATAATTATTTGAATATTTTTGTTGAGTAGAATAATAAAACACACGAGTTGGCATGTTTTCCATATTTGGGGTATCCTACGTAATTTATGGTGTATTGTTTCAGTGCATGCTTTTGTCTTCATGAATTTATTTTCCACTACTATTATTTGTTAGAATACTCAGCATATTTCATAAAAGCGTTTGGATTTCAATTTTCAGTTTCTTCATCATAGGTTTTTTATTAAATTAGCAGCTGGGTATTAGAAATATAACATGGTATCATGCTAGTCTTTGATTGAAGACTAGAAAGTGTGTTATTTTCCTCAGGAGTAGGTGAATGATGCGGGAAAAGGGACACAATTCACTTCAGGGTAGTGATAGGGTTTATGGTTGCATAGAAGGAAGAAGGAAGAAGGGGTCCAAGAAGGATCACATGGTAGTGTCAGCAGAGGTGGAGGAGTTCACTTCTCAGTTTGAGGAGTTTTCACTTATAGATTGAATGGCAAGCTTAGTGGCCATCAGTATGTGGTATATTGATAGTGGAGCATCCTATCATATAATCAAGAACAAGGGATATTTCATCCAATTGGCAATGAAGGATATGTAGTTTCATATAGAGATGGGAGATGATGGCAACTACCTAGCACAGGGCATGGGTAATATCAAGTTTGAGAGAGGGAGTCTAGGAATCATCATTATCATAGAGATGTCAACTACATCCTAAGGTTGAAGAAAAAAATCGTTTCAGTCTCAACCTTAGAGAACAAAGATTATGAGGTTATATTTAGCAGAGGAAAGACCTTCCTCAAGCCCTTAATGTCTGGGGCCTTGACGCAGATTCAAGTTATGGTGAAGAACCTCTACAAGTTATAGGTTGATACAACCACAACCTTGAATAGAAAATGGATTAGTGCGCAGAGATGTGGCCTTAGGGAGCTTTGGCAAAGGCATATGGGTCACTTACACCATGGAGCGCTAAGTATTTTGAGGTAGATTGCCACAGGGATGCAACAGTGTTGTGTAGATCAGCATGACATGTGCAAGAGTTGCACACTTGAAAAGTATGCCAAGACATCCTTTCCCAGTAAATACAATAGTGTCAAGAGAATCTTAAAGCTAGTACATTCAAATGTATGCAGACCATTTTCCTCTCCATCCCTGTTGAGATATAGATAATATTTAGCTTCATTGATGACCACTCAAGAAATATTTGGATCTTCTTCATGAAGAAGAAAGATGAAGTATTATCAAATTTTATCAAGTTCAAATCCTTGGTGGAGAACCAAACCGGTAGGAGGATCAAGGTGCTGAGGTTAGAAAATGGTGGGGAGTACGTCTCCAACACCTTCAAATACCTATGCTCCAAGGAAGGCATCAGGAGAGAGCTCATCGCACCTCGTAACCCTTAGCAGAATGGGGTGGTTGAGCGCAAGAATTGAAGCATTGTTGGAGCAGCTATAACTATGTTGCATGACTAGGGACTACCTATGTTTCTTTGGGGAAAGGAATGCAACCTTGTAGTCTTTTTTCATAACAGGAGTCCACACAACGTGTTATGCAGAGTCACACCAGAGGAGGCCTTCACAGGGAAGAATCCTAAAGTGTCTCACTTCTGGATCTATAGTGGCAATTTTTACTGCATGTGTCTTCTAATAACTAGAAGAAATTTGAGCCCACAATAAAGAAGGGAATTTTCATGGGCTACATCTAGACATCTAAGGCATACAGGGTGTATATTCCAGAACTCAAGAAGACAATGATTATGAGTGATGTGATATTTGAGGAGGAAAGGGCTCTTAGGAAGTCCTTGGAGCATGAGCATAGTGCAACACAAGAGGAGTAGAAGGCTCCCAAGAAGGAGGCTCATCCATCTCCTCAAACTTCATCCCAACTAGAATATTCCTCTATCATCCAAAATGACATTTGGGAGATTGTGCCAAGACCAACTGGCAAGACAGTGGTTGGTTCATGTTGGGTGTACAAAATTAAGCATGCAACTGATGGGAGTGTGGAGAAGTGCAAGGCTAGATTCATGGCCAAAATTTTCTCTCAAGTTAAATGGATAAACTATGATGAGATGTTCGCACTAGTGACTCGATATTTTTCCAATAGGACCATTTTTGTGATTACAGTGCAGATGGGGTGGAAGGTCCACCAAATAGACATGAAAACTGCCTTAACGCATTTGTTGAGGAAGAGATTTATATTGAGAAGCCTAAGGAATTTGAGACCTTCAGTAAAGACATGCATGTTTGTAGGCTGAAGAGAGCTCTTTATGGGCTCAAGCAAGCATTGAGGGCATGGTATGCCTAAATATACATCTACCTTCTTGGATTGGGCTTCACCGAGAGTGAAGTTGACCCTAAACTGTACTATATTGTGGTTGAGGGTCAACCTTTCATTATTGTATTATATGTTGATGATTTGATATTTATAGGTGACAAGGATCTCATCCCGTGAATGTAGGAGAAATTTTACAGAAGAGATTGAGATGAAGGATATAGGCCTTGTGCACTATTTCCTTGGAATGGAGGTATGGCAGGGTGATGAAAATATTCTTAGGAGAGGGAAAGTACATGTAGAGATTATCAAGAGATTCCAAATGCAATATTGCAGGCCCATGACCACACCTCGTCACATGCTACCATAGGTGAGCAAGTGGATCCCACTCTTTACAATTAGATCATACGGTCGTTGTTGTACCAAGTGAACACATGATCAGACATTTGCTTCACAATCAACTAGTTGAGCAACTTTATAATTGAGCTAACCAAAGTGTGTTTGGTTGTTTCCAAGCACGTGTTGAGGTATCTGATGGGCATAACAGATTATGGGTTGTTGTACAGAAAAGTTGATGGAATGAGTCTTTAGGGATTCATAGATGCAGATTGAGCAGGGAATTCAGCGGATAGGAAGAGCACTTCAGTTTGTACCTTAAGTGTTAGTTCAGCAATGTTTTCCTAGTTCACTAGGAAGCATAGATCAGTGGCATTGAGTTCAACTAAGGTCGAGTACATGGATACTACCTTGGTAGCTTGCAAGGCCATATGGTTGAGGAAACTACTTGTTGGGTTTCTCAATCATAAGTTGGAGCCAACAATCAAAAACTGTGACAAACAAGGTTGCAATTAGAGCTCTAAAAATCCAGTATTTCATAATCGCTCCAAGCACATCAAAATCTCGTACCATCATACCAGAGATTGTGTTCAAAGAGGTAAAGTCAGACTCCACTACATCCCTACACAAGAGCAAACAAAAGATATATTGACTAAGGCATTGGCAAGAGGCAGATTTGTCTATTTCAGGGATAAAGTAGGTGTAGTACAGAAAACCCTCCTCTCTAAGAGGGAGTGTTAGATGGAGTTAGAGAAGGAAGAGTTTTGCTAAATTTAGAGGTGCACGCAATTTGGCATAGGGATCCACAAGTAAAGCTAAGATGCAATTTTACTTTTTCTTAATTTTGACTTAAGAAAAATCTAGTTCTCCTATAGCAAAAAAGTGAATCGATCTCAGTCGTCCGTTGAATTAATCTCAATCGTTCATTGAAGATGGAAGGCCAAGTCAACTTTATAATGAGGAAAATGGCGTCTCATTATGCACCAAATGAATTGTGTGTTCAGCTCAGCAAAGAAGGTTTTTCCGCACTAGGACAAAAAGAGAGGTTGAATAGCCTCAGAAAATTCCTTCACACGGTATACATCTCTTCCAAGGCCAAGTTAGCTTGCGCGGGAGAGTTGAATTATTCTATATGAATTCGTACCGCTGTGCATGCAAGGAGGTTGAGTTGGTTAGAAGTGCGCAGATCAATATGTTGAGGGACAGAGAATTGAAGAAAAAAATTCCCCTCATATTTGTAATAATTATTTGAATATTTTTTGCTGGGAAGAATAAAAAAGCGCACAAGTTGGCAAGTTTTCCCTAGTTGGGGTTTCTTGGGTAATTTCTGGTGTATTTTTTTATTGCATGTTTTTGCCTTTGTCAATTTATTTTCCACTGATATTATTTGTTAGAATACTCGGCATATTTAGTAAAAGTGTTTGGAGTTTAGTTAATTCATCACATAATTTGTATTAAATTAGCAGTTAGGTATTATAAATCTAACACAATAGTGATTGATTCCTCAATAGTGATTTCCTCTATTATTCTCTGGTTTTCATCCATAAATAACGTAACCCAATTAAGCACCTCCATGTCATCGGGTCCTTCTGAAATCTAATACCTTTTTTGCTAAAACTCTTACTCTTGGGTGAACTAATAATATGTGACTTTTCCAAAGTCACACAGGGAGGTGGCTCTCTCCATCTCCTCCACCAAAGTGCAGTTCATTAGTCTCTCATCCAATCTGAATGGTATATCTTCTTCTATGTCTAGAAGAGGAACTCAAGAAGACTTGTGGTGATGAATTCAACTGAGAAATCATAAAATATTTACCTCTTATTTGGTTTTCCCTCTCATACTGGTGTTGGTTTCCATGATCACTTGTTTACCAAGGGTGGTTCTTCCTTTTCGTTGGATGGGTCGATATGAATTTATTCTCTTTCATCGAAAATATTGTACATAATTTTTTGTATTTGACTATAGCAAGATGCTTTGAGAATATCTCTCCAACGGTAAAAGGTAAGGCGCTGATTACTTTTTTTTTCTTTCAAATATACTTAACCATGGGTGGTACTATCGGAAAACTTTGAAAACAAAATTTCTATCAAGCTTGAACTTGGGAAATAAGAAGGGTTTGTCTTGAAATCCATAAATTTTGACCATAGTGTAATCTTCCCTTTCCTACAGGAAATTATGTGCTTCAGTGGAAACCCTTTGGGAGTCTCTCTAGGTCAACTTATAATTGAATTCTTTGACAAATAAATATTGAATTTGATAAAAATAAAATGGGGACTTATACTTCCATAACATGGGATACCAAAATTATGTTGACTCCATGTATGGATTTAGATTACTTTTATGTGGTAACCCATGAAAAGTATCACATCAAATGAGAGCCATAACTAGATAAGCAATCATGAAAAACCTCTAGAGTCTTAGGAAAATTACTAACTAAAGAAAAAAAATCCCATGTAAGATGACCTCTTTGCAATCAATGATGACACCTCTCTTAAAGGAATAATATAACACGTACAAAACCAACCTATGAATAGTTAATGTTGTTTCGCATCCCATTATTCATGCAATATCTCATCCCACTATTCATGAAAATAGCCAAGAGAAACCTTTATATGGTTGAGAAAATATAGAGATACAATAAAAGATATTTTGGGTGGGACTTGTGTTGAGTGTGTCAAGAATTCTTGGATGATATTCATCTTGTCGCCCTAAGAATCAATTAAAGTGTTGGCTTCAAACAACTTGAGCTGCTTGGTGGGTTCTAGTAACTTGAATATTTTCCTAAATACCTTGGGATTCAGTGTATTTGGAATCTTCTTGATGCCTACCTTTATAGTTTTGATCTTCAAGTGGAACTAATTCGCACATAGATAAATCGTTTCTCTAAAGTCGAAAACTTTGAGAACATTTGTAGTGTTTACCAACCCTGTTGTCTAATTTATGTTTCTTCTTCTAGGGCTAGATTCAAATGTCATTTCTATGTAATGAACTAGTGAAAACTCTTATCTCGGAAGGTGAGTGATTTAGTTGTATCACACAAACTGCCTCCTTTCTTTTCGTATCCATTTATTTAATGTACTTAAATATACATGAAGGATCAATCAAGCTTGAGTAAAGCTTATTATTGTTAAATATTCATTATTTGGTGTAATTACTAGGATGTTACCTTCTATCATACCACTTTTGTTGAGCCATGTGAAACAATAATGGGATGTTAATTCTTATGGTCACTCTCTAGGGGAGGTGATGGGGAGTAATTCATGTAATATTATATTAAACACTCGAATAGTGATTCACACAATATCATATCAAGCACTTCCTTTACCTCAAGGATTGTACTTCATTGGCTTTCAATTGACCTCAAAATGAGCAAATGGCATATTTAGTTAGAGGATGGGAGTAAAGTCTATGAGTTGGCGTCTTGACATGTCACATATAGAGAACTATCATGCATGAGAATCAATATATGTGGATGGAATGGGTGTGTGAAATATAAGGATATGTGGAGAAAAAGATGTGCAGAGGATATTTATGTGAGGAACATATTGAAAAAATCCTTCTACATGCTAATAATAGCTAATTACACAAAACGCAGAGAAGATGTGTGTCGAGAATTTTTTTTGCAAAGTGAAAACTTGTGTGGGGTTTCTTCACACAAGCCCATACAAAAAATGACTATGTATGGAGCTTGGTTGTAATGCATAAATTTGGATGAACAACATGGTACCTCGATATGGTAAATATGGCCCACACAACACATGCCCTCAGATACTCTGGTGTGTCAATGTATCAGTAGCCTCATATGTTGATATGTCGATATGGCTGACATGGGCATGACCAATCCAATGTGTTGTCATGGCTGGTCACAAAAACGGGCGATGTGTCTATATAAGAACAAATCCTCTAGATTCGTTAATATGTTGATATAATGTTACTCCAACATGAACTATTGGGAATCTAACAAATTTCCTTGTAACTAAAAACCTACTTAAAACATTGATAAGTCGATAGCCCTATGGCCAACTCAACGCGCCACCTCATAAATTTGACAACCCAATCACAGCCTAGCACATGGAACCCACTAACATGTCTCACACATATCATGGCTGACATGTCATTTTCCATGTGGCATCGATAATGTGTGCCGCATGTAACTCATTCTGCATAATTGGCATGTCAAAAGGGTTAAATCCAAGTGACTTATGTCTTCCATGTGGCATTGCCACATCGCCGAATGTGATGCCATCCCTCATTTCCCCTGTTGCTTGATACTCCAATTTCTCTAATGTTCCAAGGTCTCGATGCCATTATTTGGCGCACCCGATTAATAGTAAAGTTTGTCATCAAGTGTGATCCATATATTGGAGTTGCGATATTTTAGGGTCTCAACATACTTTATAACCTAAAACTCTCGAGGGTAAATATTCTAAAAAGCCCCCCTTTTTAGGCTAGCTCTCGATCTTGGCTCCTCTCTAGCCATATGCTAAAGGCTAGGGACGAGATTTCACAAACTCCAAATTTCCAAAAAAAAAATAGAAATTTTGTGCAATTTCTCCGAGCTCTTCATCCTCTTTCCAAGGTAAACAATTTCCTTCCTTTAGCAATGCATGATTTCCACTTCCAATACATAGATTTACCACACCATTAAATATCTACAACAAATCATTTTTGCTACATTCATGAAAAATTAAGGAGTATATCCATTACAACCCAGGGCTAACTCTTTATTTTATGAGCATACAACATACAATCATTTCAATTATCATAAGGGAAAGGCTTCATTAGCATATAACATTCATATTCATAAACAAAATATAAAACAACACTAATAAAATAATTTTCATTCATCATTCAATCAAGATAGGCTAATTGCTCAACTCACAATTCATTCATCATTCAATCAAGATACTTACATAACATAGTAAATTCACTATGGTATATAAAAATGAAGCATTAAATGAAATTTACAATGGATAAATGTTTTTTCTGTCTATTCCACTTAACTTTAATTGAAATTGAAGAAGGGATTACCACTATCCAACCAGCTATAGGTACTACACTGCAAATTTCCTATAGACAACCACCCCCAAGCTACATCTGATGTTTGAACTATGTTTCACTCAAGGTATTACATCAAAGGGGTTGATTCAAAGATAGAGAATGTAGGCCAATCTCCTTCACTAGCTAGAAAACAATTATACCATCTCTTAAGCACTAACTCTGAGCTAAATGCATAGCAAAATGTGGCCACTGAGAGCCCACACAACACAGAGGGAGACTCCTTCACAAATTCCCAAAATTCCCTCAAATCCTCCCCCTTTGTAGTTCTTCATGTGCGCAAAAAAATAAAAGGGTCAAGTTCTTCTTAGTCTACTCGACTCAAGTGGTCAAACTTCCAAACACAAGTTTATAGCGTTATAGTTTCACAATGGTTTTGGGTTAAACAAATTAAGGTATTTATCCCCAATCGCTACAATACTCCTGCTTTAACTTCCAAAACTATCTCAACAACCTCTCTTCATTCTAACCTAAAGTGTTTCCTTATGCAAGAGAGGTACAAGGTCCCCTTCTCAAGCTACAAAATCAGCAAGACTTTGTTTTGAGGTACATGGCCCTAGTTTAGTCAACTTCAGTACATCCTTCCTCATTCCATCATAATTGCTTTACATAATTGGTAGTTCAACAAGAAACATCAAGGAGGAATAACATTGAATTCAAGGAAGATAGGAAACTTCCCAATCTCCATTACAGACTTCCTAAGAAAGTTATCCTTCCAAACATCAAGATCTGTATAGGCATGTCCTTCTTTAGCTTTTCGCAGTTTATAATTCAATTTAAAATGTTTACATCATACAATCATAAGAATGTATCCATATTGACTCTCCAATGTTATCGTCCTTTAATTACATAAAAAACAAAAATCAAAAAAACCTAGGGTATTAGAAAAAGAATTATTACATCCATCATGCCCAAAGAAAGGCAATAAAGGAGATTAAATAATAGGCACAAATTCCCAATAACCATCTAGATCTTAGGGCAAGTATACCCCATGGTACTTGTTTAAAATGAAAATTTGTCTATGAATAATTATTGTATGGATACCCAAAATAAAATATTAACAAGTTGTAATTTTTTGCTCTAAGAATCAAGAACATAGGTATTCTTATGGTTTAGGTCACACTTTCAACAAGGTTTGAGGCAAATTGTGAATATGGGAATTCACGATGTGATTATTTTTTATGATTCCTTGAATATAATTCATCATTTATATTCAGGATCTCTCCCCTCAGAGACAAAGTTAAGACAAATCTTCAAGAAGATTTATCAATTACATCAGTATATCCTTAAGAAGAAATGTCTACATGTTCTAAAATCTAACTCCTCCAACGCTTATCACATGGTTAATTTGGGGTCGAGGCTAAATTAATCTAAACTTGGTGGCAAGGGAAAAAAGTTATGTCCCCTTTCCGTAATGGTTAATCAGGGGACTCAGAAATCAAAGCAGATGAACAATTCCTCATGGTTTAATGTAACATTTTGATGCTTTGTAAATTTTGTTTTTTGTTAGGTTGGTATTGGCAAATGTACAAGTGGAATATTGTAGATATTGTAGCATTTTGTTCAAAAGCTTCAAGGACAAATTTTTGTAGATGGTCGTTGATACATACTCAATTCCAACCATGTCCATTTGTTTCAACTTTCTTATGTAAATCATGTATATAAATTGAGCTTTCGCCCAATAACTTTTCATATGATAGTTATTCTCAATTATATATATATACACTCATTATTATTAGAGGTTTTGAGAGGACATATTTTAGTGTGATTGAGAAGACTTCTTAAGGGTTGGACATTTAGCTTTAGAATCACATGGTTTGTCTAGATGCATCATTATAATTCTTCTACTTTATTTTCAAGTGTGTGCTTGCATTTTCTAATAAAATTTTGGGTTCACCTACAACTATATTGAATGTGTATGGACCATACAAAGAACAACTTCAAGGAGAAGGTTCTCTTTAAACAAATTACCAACCTAACAAGAATCATAACCTCAAAACATGAACTCTAGCCTTAAAAACCCAAATTTTTGCATTAAAACATGAAAAGACACCCTTAAAGTGGAAATATCAATATCAATCTCTTTTAGGGTTAAGGTTTCAACACTTTTCAACCATGCCATTAAGATCCAAAATCATGATTACAAAAAACTTTAGACTTCTAACATTTTTCAACCATGACATTAAAAAATAAATATCATGGGTACAAAATATATTAAAATTCTTCGCATTTTCAACCATGGCATTAAAAATCAAATATCATGACTAAAAACCTCAATCTACGCCTAAATCAAAGTTATTCTACCAAAAGCAATTTTTTAGTAATAAAATTATAACTAAATTGAAATCATAGCCTCATACAATTACAATGGATTTTCATTATTAAAATTGAAAATATTGAAAAAAACCCCACCCTTTTCAAAAAAAAAAAATTGCAAAACAAAATATTAAAAATAATATAACTAAAAAATGATCGTAATAAATAAAAATCTCAGCTCTGCGTTGCGCCTTTCCCACACTGAGCATCCCCTTCGGTGATCGTTGATCAACCCCTTTCGATGGCCCCTCTAAAGGTTGCTCTGTAGGGAGGTCGTTCTCCCTCTCACGCGCACCCCCTAATCTAGTTACCCAAGCATTCATGAGCCTCATCAGTTCGTTTGGGCCTCCTCAGGAGCGGCCTTTCATCTCCAAATTTTTTAAGCAACATGATGTAGTCATGAAAATCAAGTTTCCCCCTCGAATCCCTTGCAAATCTACTCTCTTCCTGGCAGAGCGAGGGTTGTTAGGACAATTCACTGAACTCTAGCCTTCTCCGAAAACAATTCAAAAATGGGTTGAACAAAATTGGGCTATAGGAACTTAAGGTCAAACCTCTATATGTTTTTGTGGTGGGGGTTACTTCACCTTCTGCTCTAAATCCAAGGAAGATTGAGACTTGGTCTTCATAAACAGGTCATATTTTATGGATTCAAGAGGCTTATACTTAAATAGATGGAATTCAGGTTTCGATCCCAAACTCGACATACCCAGTGTTGTTCTGGTCTGGGTTCATCTTCCTCACCTCCCTCTCCATTTATGGGGAGTTGATTTGGTCAAAGAAATCGACAATGCATTCGGGAATATATAGAAAGAAGTGAGGCAAGAGAAAATTTGCATGCATGCACTCGAATATGTGTGGAAGTTTATATGGTCAAAGGACTACCAAACGCAGTGAAGATCAAGATAGATAATTGGACACACATTCAACAACTGGGTTATGAACAGCTCTCATTCAAATGCAATGTATGTCATGAATATGGTCATTTTGCACATAGACGTTCTAAAAAAGCAGCAGAGGAACCAGCAAAAACCCAAGAAGCACAATGGAAAATAGTCAGATGCAAAAATATTGAGAATCCCAATAAATCATCTAAGCATGAAGGGCCTTCTCAATCAGGATCTACCTCATTTGAATTCCACCCCTCTAAATCCACTATCCCTCTACAATTTGGAGCCCCTCAATCTCTACTCAACAATCCTTTCTCTCCCTTTGCAATCTCCGACCTTAATCCCCTCGCAGCTCATGAAGATGGTGAGATCCAGCAAGACAATCTAGAGCAGCACAATGTTTGTCTCCCCTCCCCCCCATCTCCTAATATTCCTCCCTCCAACCCCCACGTCCCCCTCCCTGCATCTCGCTGCACATCGTTGACCCCCCAAGCCACATCCTATGCAAGGATCATAACCAAAAATAAATCCAAAGAAACATTAAATCATCCAAAGAATCCCAAAAAATCTGGAAGTCAATCAAACAAGGAGATTTGACACGAAGCAGCACAAAAGGATATGGAAATGGGAATACAATAACCAATCGATACATATATAGATAGAGGAGCCAGAATTAAGGACATGCAAACCCAAGCAAGGAGAGGTAAGGGCCTTGTCACTCCATCACAAAGTAAATAATGAACCTGGTCTCTTGGAATTGCAAAGGTCTCCGGCATATATCCAAAATAACGCAGTTAAAGATCTCAGCAAATCAAAAATCCCATAAATATTTCTACTCTAAGAGACCAAGCTAAGTGAGGAATACATGGTGTCAGTGATCCAAAGAATAAAAAAAAATTGAGTGTAGCAATAAGTGCAAGAGGAGCATCGAGAGGAATTTGCACTATGTGGAATCAAACAATAATGGAATTCAATGGAGTTCACAAAGATCATCACTGGATCGAAACATATTTGAAAATATATACATATATAGGAAAGAGCATTTACGCCCCAATACATGTAATGAATGTTGGAGAAAAACAAGGTTCTTTCCTCTCGGAACCAAGCATAGACAAACTTGAAAATATAATAGAGGAACAAAATCTATTGGATATTAGTCGAAAGAACAACAAATTCACATGGAGCAATAGAAGAACAAGTCCAGTGAATATAAAGGAAATATTATACCGCTTTTTAATTCACGTTGACTTTCAATGAAAGCACAAATTTGGAACCTCTACCCTTCTGCTACAATCCTTAGTGGTCCACCATGGAAGAGCCCAGGAAATTGGTGCAGTGCACATGAAAAAGTGAGAATCAATGGATCATCAAGGTACATAAGGGAATCCAAGTTAAAGATGGTCATGATTGCACTTAAAGAATGGGGTGATGTTGAGCATCACCCCTGACACCCCAACCTTCCCCTATGCACACCCCCCTCATCCCATGCAATAGTGAGGTATGCCACATGGAAGAGCCCCCAAAACAACCAAGGCTATTGCATGGAGGAGCGACCCACTCCACACAATAGTCAGCGAGCTAAGGAGAGCAAAACATATGAGACGGTTGGGGTCATTAGGGTTGATGACAACACCCATGAGGGTTGAATTTATTTATTTTTGGAAATTTTTTAATTTTTTATTAAATATATTTATCTAATTTATTATAAACTATTTTATCTTTTTTTTAATAAAATGTAGTTTTTTAATTCCATTAATAATTTCTTTAATTTTATTTTTAAAAATCTTTCTAATTTAATTATAATTATGCATTTACTTTTGGGGTTTCAAATCCTTTTGTTATTATTTTAAATTTTGAAATTCTTTTTTTCACTTTTTAATTACAATTTTTTAATTATTAAAACTAATAACTCAAATAAAAAAAATCATATGATACCACTTTTAAATTTGGAATTTTTTATTTTAAAGTCTCAAGGCCATAATGTCAATCAAGTCAAACAATAAAATATTTTTCCTTGACATCATCATCTTGAAACCTATTATTTCTTTCAAAGTTGATTTTGATGGTACATTTTTTTTGTTTTGAAGCTCATTTTTTACGTCAAAATCTCTCTAATAAAAAAGATTTATAAACTTTTGTTTTAAAATTTGGTTCTTCAAGAAGCATAGATACAAGTCCTAAATTGAGATTGATGAGCACTCTAAATATAATCATATATTTCTAAGCTTGATTTATATAACCCTAAGCTAGGTTCACCTTTTAAATTTAATCATTGTTGGCCTGATGTGGAAGCATTCCAAAACTTAGTGAGGCATCAATGGAAATGATATTATTCACAACTAGGGGCTTTTATTAATCCACAATTTGCAAATCACAATGGGAGTTTTAACACAAAAAGGTTTATAGATGAAAAGATTTGGAAACAAAGAACACTAGGTTGTTATGGAATAGGGAGGTGAAAGGGCAAATGAAAAGTCTACGTGCTTAGTTTGAGCTAGGTGATTAGAATATTAATTACCTTACGTGCTTAGTTTGAGCTAGGTGATTAGAATATTAATTACCTTCATAAATTAGGAATGATGGGGCACTTTAAGAATGTATGCAAAAGAACCAAAGGTGGTAAACAAGATTATTATTGTAGCCACATTTTTTCCATATTTGAGCCTAAAGAGGATAATCAAATTACCTATGAGAAGGTCTCTATTGATGAACTTTGACTGCCTTATCTACCTTCCAAGAAGATGAAATACCTATACCTTATGAAGAATATAATCAAATGATGTAAGAAGAGATCCCTAATAATGTTCCATCCTATCTACCTTCCATATCAATAAAATCCTTATATTGAACAATTCAATTTTGTTTGGAATTGTTTGACAATGGGTAAGTATTCAGTGCAAGTGATGCAAGAAGTTATTGTCATTGGTCTTAGTTACTAGCAAAGATTGAAAGGAGAATCAATTCCTCCTGCAATAAAAGGGAGGGAAATCAATTTTAGTCAAACTACCTTAAAAGAAGCTCCAAACTATTACCGTATTTTAGCATATATTCCTAAGGTTATTCTAGAGAAGATCTGAAAGACATGCTTAGTTTTTTTTGTTAAAAGGAAGTACTAATTAAGTTGTAGCACATTTGCCAAATTGGCAATCTATTACCAAACCAAAAGATCACAAAAAATGGAAACATAAAAACATGCATGTTTTCCAAGAATCTTTGGAATCTGAAATAAATGCTTTGGAACACTGAAATCACCATTAAAAACAATATTTGTCTGAGTACAATAACCGACTAGATCATAAGTGAAAGGAGAAGCATCTCAAATTTTTATAACCAATGGAAAGCATTGGTCCTCAATATTCTAATAATTAGGGCATACCTTGTTTGTAAACTAAACCAAGTGAAGAACCCTACAAACTATTGACATTTAGCCTAAGGTGCATTGTCTAAATGGGAGATAGGTTTGATTAGAGATCATAAATAAACATGGAATGCTTTTATATCTAAGCTTAATAAGGCACACGATAAAGTAGCACATAAATTTGGTGAATTGTGTTGAAAAATAAGAATGGAGAACTTCACACAACTAAACCACGTTATAGAGCTCTACATGCAAATTCATGATAAGAATCCAATTACCAAAGACCATATTGAAGAAACAAAAAAATTCCTTACCTTAGTTTTATGCTAGTTTTATGCAATATTTCTATGGCATGTAATGATATACTATTTAACAACATAATCATGCGCACTTTCCATAAAAACATGTTATCTAAACTCAAACCAATTTGAAAGAGTGCAATAGGAGAGTGAGGTATAGCATAAAGAAAATCTAGGAATAAATAATACAAAATACGATTGTTTATGACATCAATATACTTATTGAAGACAACTAAAAAACACAAGAAATCACTTGCTCCAAGTCTTTCCAAACTCACTCGACTATCAAAAGGATAAATAACCAATTTAATGTACAAAATATCTTCTTTCACTTTCAACAACTAAAGGAGAACCCAAATTCTTGGGACAAGGGCTTAAATGGCAATGGCAATAACATTAAAGAGGTCCTTAAGGTCTAATAAGATAGTAAAATCACCAACCATGATGCTCTTCCATCAATTATTTGTTATGCAAGTCAAGGAAACACATCAAATAATGGTCATCCTTGGCATTTCTATAATGGTGCCTAAAAAACTAAAATATTTGTAGAATTAGAGTTCTTCACACCAAAAAGTCATTAAAATGGTCATTCTATGTGGGATTTCAAAAAAAGAGGCATCTTAAAGCTCCAAAGGTTCAAGGATACAATTATTTGGATCTGATTTATAATTTTACTAGCAACTCTCCTTGGGTTCAATGTCATTTAACACACATTAAATGTAATGTAACCATTTCTACAAAATGTTGACTTGATTGTCAATGTTTCTTAGCGATCTTTTCACTATTCCTCTAAGAAAATGATAATGCACAACAAAAAGACTACACATTTCATTAGATGCCCTTCATCCAATACAGCTATCTATTGACACTGGTTAACAAAACAAGAACTAAATTATAACCAAGGGGCTTACCTTCTCGTCCATTAAAAACCCTCACAATATATATGTTCAATTTCACTTAGTTTTTTTGAACACCCAAAAGTTGTGTTTAGTTAAATGTCATTTCAATATTAATTTTCGAACCTCTAAACTACTCAAAGATGTCAAAAAATAATTACTATATAATATAATACAAATATATATCTAAAACAAAACATAGTATAATGCAAATGGTATATGTTTGTCTTCGCATATATATATATACACACGCTCACTTTATCTTTTTTAAACACCCCAAAAGTTGTGTTTGGTTAAATGTCATTTCAATATTAATTTTCGAACCTCTAAACTACTCAAAGATGTCAAAAAATAATTACTATATAATATATAATACAAATATATATTTAAAACACAACATAATATAATGCAAATGTTATATGTTTTTCTCTTCACAAATATATATACACACACGCGCAAAGCCAAGGGAAACTCAATTCGAAAATATACACAAAAGCACCAAGCACCAATTTGGGAAACTCAATTTAAAAATATACACAAAAGCACCAAGCACCAATTTTGGTAATATAACCCAACTGGTATATGTTTTTCTCTTCACACATATATATACACATGTGCAAAGTCAAGGGAAACTCAATTTGAAAATATACACAAAAGCACCAAGCACCAATTTGGGAAACTCAATTTGAAAATATACACAAAAGCACCAAGCACCAATTTTGGTAATATAACCTATAACCCAACTGCTTTTGTTTTTTAATGAAACTCAATTTGAAAATATACACAAAAAGCACCAATTTGGGAAACTCAATTTGAAAATATACACAAAAGCACCAAGCACCAATTTTGGTAATATAACCCAACTGCTTTTGTTTTTTAATGAAACTCAATTTGAAAATATACACAAAAGCACCAAGCACCAATTTTGGTAATATAACCCAACTGCTTTTGTTTTTTAATGTTTAATCATTTAATTATGTTTGTGTGATCCACTATCATAAATTTACTTGGAAAATACTTGTTTTATAGAGATCGTTTTGAACTAAAATAATATTGAGATCGTTTTAAACTAAAATAATATTGAGATACAATCATTGTAATCATTGTATGTTAAAAGTAAAGATAGTACAACTTGAGATTAAGAAGTTCAAATCCAAAAAGATAGATCGTTTTGAACTAAAATAATATTGAGATACAATCATTGTAATCATTGTATGTTAAAAGTATATGTTAAAAGTATATGTTAAAAGTAAAGATAGATCGTTTTGAACTAAAATAATATTGAGATACAATCATTGTAATCATTGTATGTTAAAAGTATATGTTAAAAGTATATGTTAAAAGTAAAGATAGTACAACTTGAGATTAAGAAGTTCAAATCCAAAAAGATAGAATATTTATACGTCCTAAAAGGTCAAATCATTGATTAAAAAAAGCTCATACACCAATTTGATAAAAATGATCAGCATAACTTTAATGAATATTATTATTATTCAATATAATATATTAACATACATACAATTATAATTATTATTCAATATAACATATTATATTACAATTTGATGTTCATCTAACCATGACTTTAATATATTACCATACATACAATTTGATGATTATCTAACCATGACTTTTAAAATAGATTATTAATTATTATTATTATTCAATATCATTAGAAGTGATTATCATTTTCAAGAAGTATCTTTTAGCTTTGGGTAAATATCCCACATTTTTCCCTTCCCATCCTCACAAAGTAGCAATAAATGAAACAACTACACATGTGCCCGACGGTAAAATAACTTAACGGACCCATCGCTAAGATCCGGTTCCCTTTCAAAAAGGATGACAACGGCTTCTATTTCAAAATTATGAACTTTTGCATTTAAAAAAAAACTTTCAAAATAACTAACGGACCCATCACTTAGATCCACTTCTCTTTCAAAAAGAATGGCGTCGGCTTGTATTTCAAAATTATTAACTTTTGCATTAAAAAAGACTTTCAAAACTTGGATTTTGGTTTGCATAGTACAAACTATCACCCACCAATAAAATCGGCTTCGACAAATGAGTATCATGAAAGGCAGGTCTCCTCATTATATATGAGAAATTATATTTTAGAGTCAAAACCTTTATTGGATGAACGACCTTCCCGAACCCCAAGTAAAAGTAAGAACCAAAATCTAATCAAAACTTACCAACCATTGTATGAACATTTGCACTATAAATTTTAAAGCTTAAGCTTTCAAAACATGGATTGAGTTTTGCATATGACAAATTATCACCCATCACTCACCATTCTAATCATTGTATGAACTTTGGAATCAAAAATTATAAAGCACTTTAAAACTTGGATTGAGTTTTACATACGACAAATTATCACCCATCACTAAGATCGGCTTCTATTTCAAAACTATGAAATAGAAGGATATCGAACTTAGATTTTCATTAGTCTATTCATATTGTCTTATTACCCATCACTAACCAATGTATGAACTTTTGCATAAAAAATTAACAAGGCTTTCAAAACTTGGATTGAGTTTGGCATATACAAATGAGTATCATGAAAGGTAGGTCTATTCATATTATATAAACTTATATTGTATTAGAGTCATAAAACTTTACTGGATGAACGATCATACCAAAGCCAGAGTGAAAAGTATGTGTTTTCAAACTCTTCCAATTTCTCAATTTATTATTTTATTAAAATTACAAATTTAGTGCCGATAGGAAAAGAAAACTAGTTACATCCAACCAAAATCAAACTTTTAAAACTGACACAAACTTAACCCAAGTTAATAGCACTCGACAGTTCAAAAAAACTGAATGCCTTGTACACTGGACAGTTCGCAAGAACTGAATATTGGAGCTAATACGTAATAATTATAGATATAGCTTGGTAAGTGAGTTTTGAATAGTCATACGTTGTGAATTGTAAAATAACCCAAGTTAAAAAGGTTGAAGAAACTGAAAAGGAGGAACCCCTTCTATAGCTCACCCAAGTTAATAACACTGGACAGTTCACAAGAACTGAATACTATAGCTAATATGTAATAATTATAGATATAGCTTGGTAAGTGAGTTGTGAATGGTCAAGCATTGTGAATTGTAAATAAAAAATCAGGACCACCATTCTGATATGTAAATAAAAATCAGGACCAAGTACCTATCTGATATGCCAATATTCAATGTAAGGCTTACGCATACTACAGTTTATATCGACGACGACGACTTACACTGGTTACCACACGTTAAAAGTGATGTCACTGGGGCTGTTCACACATGGCAGTGAAGTCTGGGGTTTCTCATGCGTGATTACAGTAAAAAGGAGAACAAAAAAAAAAGTCAATTTGCCCTGGCTACCACACATGATGGCAATGAAGTCGCTGGGGGTTTTAACATCACATGTGTCTATTTAAAACCCTAACACCACACTTTTTTTATTTTTCTCTGCCACTCAAGTTTGGCTGCCTCCGCAAATGCCACTCTTTAGCTTTCCTCAACATCCTGCAGTTTAAATCCCTCCACATATACCTCCAAAAACAGGAATCGATCCAAGAATGAGGAATTACAATATTAGCCACCCAGATCCTACAGTCAGGAATTTCTGTTTTCTGTTTACGAATGTTGAGATAAAACTATGATTAATAGAGAATAAACTCCTAACAGACTTAACATTGTAAAGATTAGTTTTATTAAACAGGTCCCAAAAAAGGATGCACCTGGATGCACCTTGGCTACTAGCTGGAGATAACTTACATCTAAACCATATAACCATACCTCCACCAAAATACTTACGATAAAAATCTACAGATCACACTGACAGCGCTAGCTTCTTTTGGTGCAAAGAGTCTAGATACCGAACAATACTAAAACATCTACAATACAAACACAAAGCCTAGTACCATGTTTAGTCAAAAAACAGAACCAACAGTAAAACTTCTAAAGAAACAGGTAAGACCTTCCCATAGAATCAGAGATCTATCTAAATCATGTTTCACAGCCTTGCACAATATTAATAATATAAAACACTACACATATAGAAGAAACATTACGGACTAGGTAAAATTTAGACTATAACATGGTAAATCTCATTTCACATGGCCAACAGGCTTGTATTTGACAGATTACTACGGCAGGAAACACCTTTCATTCTATTCATTTCTTGATCCAAAAGCCACTTGATCAGTTAGATTTTAATTTAGAAGATATCTATTTGTGTATATATGTATATCATTAATTACTCTAATTCGGAGATTATAATTTAAACATTTCTTTGTTGTTAGAATTTAATACAGGTGACAAATTGACAAAAGAACACCCGACAAGGAAAGCATTGACATAAAGCAATCCCCACCTAACCTCGCAAAAAAACTAATTCAGCAAGAAAGCTAGCACACATTACTTTCATCCTACGACACCAACATGAGACTCTGCGACTGCATATGAAGACCAAAACCCAAAGTCGTAGTATTTATCAGTAACAGGTATAAGCCCGCATGGTCGTTTTCTTCTCTCCAGGTACTATATACAAAGGAAAGGAATGAAGAAATGCCATCCTACATGCTCGACTAAAGCTGGTGTGCCACAATTTTCAAAAGTATGGACAACAAGCTTCTATCAACACTGAGGTCTTACTAGTTCACTCAGTGTATCATTTGGAGAAACTCCAGGGATAACATCTGGCTTCCTAAATGAAAACCTTTCTAACCAGCTTGATTAACAGACTAATGATCATAAGGACATTCAGTATCATTCTCAGTAACTTTGAAGGGCTGTGGATGCTCCCCTGAGCAGTATAGGTTCCACATCTTATAATATGCCCTATCCAAATTCCGCACCTGTATCACAGAACTAAGTTAATGGCAATTCCAATACAAGACGATGCCTGCAATACTCCTGAAAAAGATTAGTATATTATGACCCGCACACAACCAAGCACTCTGTACAATTTGACACAAACCAAACTTACCCATCGAGCAGTATCAAACAGAGGGCATGTCAACCGTACTGCTCTAAGTTTAGCTGTGAGTGCTTGAAGTCTGGAAGGCGATAGAGCAAGAGAAACAGCCTTCTCCTCATATTCTTGCATGCTGATACGTGTACAAGAAACGATGAAGACGCGGGAGAATGGAATGTTACATCGCTTAAAAATTTATAAATGCAAATCTTTATTTTATCCAAATGACAGAAGAAACAGAACATACCTGCTAACTACCATCTCTTCTCCAAAACCTGTTGCCAAACACAGAGATCCGGCCACACGTGTGGCCATCTTCTCCAGCGGAAGAGTTATCATAGGTAGACCAGCCCAGAGAATATCAGTTCCAGTGGTATGAGCATTGCATAACGGCCTGGGTACAAATAAGTTTTCAGAAAAAATTTGAGAAATATCGGAGATACATGACTATCCATTGACAATTCCATTTGTCGATGGAGTCACAAATTAACAATTTTTACACCAATAAATATTCAGAACTCACGTATCAAGGAAAAGATCTGCCAAAGCACTACGACGAATATGTTCATTTTTTGCAGCGACATCAGTGAAAATAATTTGATCAGGTCGGACGCCCTGGGCAGCAGCAACTGAAAAATACAATTTCCTTAGCCTTTCATCAAATGCAATACGTTGGTACATAAAATTATGAATATACAGACGAAAACGGAAAGGAGCTGTAGCCCATACATGCTCGCAACCGATTCTCTCCAGCTGCAGGAAACCTTAGAAGCCACAGGGCACTATTTGGTACACGTTTCAGAATATTGCACCTGTACGTATGAAGCAGACGTTCATCATGTTATATGCTTCGCAATTAACCAGTCATATATGAAATCCAGATGACCATGTTTGCGTTTAGAGTTTGCAAGGAATTCATGCGGAAGCACATCAGTAATAAGAGAGACCGTGTCTGGAAGAGCAAAAAGTGTACCATGTAATGAAGATATCCGGATCCATTTTGTATAACTGATTAAAGCACGCAAACAAAAATTTGTCTTCTGGCAAACCATAATCTGAACGTTTATGTTGGCAATTAGGATCCAAAACATCTCGATTTTTCTGCAAAGAAAAAAGATTAGCAAAGACATCCAAAAAGCGATTTGGGAAAATAGCCCAAGATAGTAACAAAGATACCTTGTAGAGAAGTTTGAAAGAAAAACAAAATAACTTCAACTTCGAAATGTTTGCTGAATACCAATAACAAAATAACAACTTCAAAATATTTGCTGAATACCTGCTTGTAATCATTAACAAAATAACAATGTGGCATATGAACAATCTTTTCCGAATATATATGTGCATACTGCATGGGAGAGACAAACTGCACAAATGTACACAAACATGTTTGATGAACATAATCAGTACTGCTTTAGTTCAATAGCATATAATGAGTCTCAGCAGTTCTAACTCGGAGAAGTTTAAATGAATACAAAAATTGTCACCTCATCTGTCACCAAATAATGAATGTACTCAGCACCAGTGGTTCCAGGAAATCCCATGTACGATACTTGTACTGGAGCTGGTTGCATCGCAAATATTTCATTTCGAGCACCCTGAAAGGACAAAAAAGTGTGCTTTCAAGATAATATAAAAGCTTATATCAAACAGATATTATACTCATCAGATCTCAGAGTCTATTAAACAAAGGCACTAGAACAAGCACAATAATGATTTAAAACTAAATTCAGTTTCTTACCTTAGTGTATCCATTCAAATTAACAAGAATCTGGATCTTATCTTCAGATATCTTTCTTGCAATTACATCAGAAGAAAGAGAAGAAACATCAATAAAATGTTCTGCTTCTGCTTGTATGCGCTGCCTCCATTCAGTGCCATCATTCTGGCTTAAAGCATAGCAAAATATCTGGACATCCAGTTGTACATAAATCTCAATTAATATTTTAGAAGGGCCGTCAGTATAGAAAGTACACAAAACACTAGAGATTAAAAGTAGCACACCTCAACATGCTCCCGGTTGTGCATACCAAATACAGATCCCATTAGATGGGAAAGTGGATGGTTACCAAAATCACTGCTCACGTACCTAAAAATGAAACCAATTGTGCATCCAGAGTTAACAAAAACGTTGTAACAAGTTAAAAGGACAAATGTTAACTGTAAAGGAAAGGAATGTACAGCATACCCCACTCTAAGTCTGCCACTTCCACCTTCACTCTTGACAGGAATAGGAGGGGGATGGTTGAAAGGTGGAAGCCCAAAACGAGATGCAATTAGGGTACAATGTTCCGCATACTTGCGGCTGTGAAAAAACAGATATGAATCATAATCATTATTGAATTGTAAATCATAAAAATTGCATAATCTGATCTGGATCACACATACCTGATGTCTAATGCAAGTACAGGATCAATTGGATAAGCAATCGCATGAAATGGTTGCACACTAGGGAGAACAGAAAGCTACAAATGGAACAAAAAATACACAGTCAAATTCCTGAAAACAGGAATAATTTCAGATAAAAACCGGTTTCAAATAAAATAAGCATGTGCATCAAGAATGTGAACCTTGATTTGCCTCCTGATGATGCCCTCAACTTCACCAAACTTATTCTCACGGTCTTCCCAACTACATACACACTGATAAAGATAAACAAAATCAATATTTTTTTTGCAAACTTGGCAAAGCATTGTAACATCTCCGATTATTCCAAATGGTATGATGCCAATGGTGTGAAAAGGTAGCATGCCAAACTTTTTCAGGACTGGTTAATAATTACCCACAAGAAAGTTTTCCACTAAAAATAGGAGACTGCATAATTAAAATTAACCAAAGCACCTGTAAGGTATGCAAAAGATTGCATGTAGCTTCTGGAAAATCAGGGCGCAGCACCAAGGCTTGTTTGTAACTCTTAATAGCAGCTTCCACATGACCACTACAGGAAAGCAATGCAATTTGAGCAAAACGTATGTATAGCTACAGCTTCATTCACAAATAATAGATCACCTCATGGTATCAAAAATATAGACATATACCTGTCTTTGTAAGCAGAGGCAAGGTTCGCATGGCCTTCAGCCATGGTAGGTCTAACTGTAACAGCTCGTATATAATCCTGAATTGCTTCGCTAACACGACCAATCTCTTTGAGAGTGTTTCCTCTGTTTACAAGACCATCAGCTGCCATTGGATCTATCCGAAGAACTTCATTATAGCAAGCAATAGCTTCTGCATAATGCCCCTGCCAATATCAATTTGTTAAGTTATAAAAAATATCTTAGATGCACCTTTAACTTCCAGCTTGTCTTGACAAGAAGACATCATTAACAGAGGCATGAACTATAATGCTTCGGTATAAACACACCCTAGTAAATTTCTGACCTGCTGTTTGTAGATTATTGCTAAATTACTGTACGGGGCAGACAAGCCTGTTGTTACAGCTAGGGTTGCCTTATAAAAATTGGCAGCTGCACTGATCATATTCCTGCATTAAGTTGGCATCAAGAGAATTACCAGAATTATATTATGTTAATGTGAAAAAACCATATGCATTTATGAATATTGAAAGCAGTTTAAATGCATCGATAAGGTATAAGACCATTACATGACCTTTTATAAGGTATATGACCACGCACAAGTAAAGAAATGACAATGACAACATTTATGGAAAAGCGTACCATTCCATGTAAATGTTTCCAAGATTGGTGAGAGCTTGTGGATGATTTGCTTGAAGCTGAAGACAAGACTGCAATTACAAGCGAAGCATAAAATCAAAACTGTAAATAGGCAATCCAATACAACATAATCCCTAAAAATTAAACCAACTAATGTACCATATGCAAAACCACATCTTGAAACATCTTAGGAAGAATATGAAACATGCTTATACAACATCCAAGAAACCAAATGAGATTTGCAACCTGGTAACAAGCAATTGCTTCATCCACTCGTCCAGCATCTTTCAAAGCATTTCCCTACATGTGGTAAAGTTGTCCATATTTAATGCAATGTGGCACATAATCATGTCTCCAACTCCAATCAGTTTTTGCACAGGTCCTCTATTAATAATCAATTTACAAGTCTAGCATCCAAAGCAGAATGAAATTAACCTATATAGAATAGAACTCACCAAATTGTTGTAAGCCTCCACAAATGTCGAATCCAGTATTATAGCTTGTTTGTAATGCATTATCGCCAAATCCATTTGGCCTTGTTCATAGTAAACGCTTGCTAAATTTCCTGCACACAATCATGGCGTATGCACCAACTCCCTGTCACTAAAGTCTACCTAACCACTCAGCCAAGATGTCTTGCGCCAGAATTTTCATACTAAAGTAATCGATAGCTGCTGCCAGCAACTGCACTTGCTTGTGTAAATAATCATAACAATTAACTGCTGTCCATTAAAATGCCTGTTGAAGATTCAGCAAATACAGCCTGCAAGACATTGTTCAATGCCACCTGAAGGACTAAGCACAATGGTGCTGGACACTAAACTAGTAACCATGGTGCATTCAGGAGTCAGAACTCATTTCAGATTCCCTGTTAAAAGAGTTTGGGACCAAACAATCCTTTTGGAAAACTAAAGGCTGAGACATGCACTTGTAAAAGCCCATATTGGTCCCAGTCCGCGCACCTTCATGCAAGCAAAATATGAGACAAGCAAAAACCAAAAGGGTATTGTTAGGAAGCACTTTGTTGAGAGGGGTCTGTGAAGCTGGGAATCGATGCAAATACCACCCAAAAAATGAGCCTTTTAAACACACTTGGGATGCAACATGCAATGCAACACACAACCACTATACACAGGCATTGAACCATTCCCACCCCACCCCCCTAGATTCATTACATAATTCTGGTAATAAGACTTACCATAAGCAATTGCATAGTCCGGCCTTAGTTGAATGGCACGTTGATAGCACATAATTGCATCTTGAGGTCTGCCCATTGCCTAGAATCACAACATTAAAGCAAATGAATCCCTGCACCTTCGGCCTCACATGCAAATATCCAACTCAAAGATAAAATATTTTTACCTTCAATACATTCCCTTGATTCAGGTGTGCATCAGCAAAGTTGGGTTTCAGTCTGATTGCTTCCTGAGAATAACAAGGACAATCAAAGTCAAATTCCGTCCATAAGAATTCTTCTTTGGATGTACAATTTATCCTCCAATATCAAATCGTTACCTTATAATATGCAAGGGCTTTGGCGTAATCTCCTGCTTCCATAAAAAGGCCTGCTAGATTTGACCAAGCAATCGCAAAAGTTGGTTGTATTCGCAAAGCCTCCATGTAGCATAGGTATGCCTGCTCATGTGAAAATAGATCAACATTGTTTCTTAACTACTATAAGGAAGGGTGTATATATTAAAATGGATTTCAGCAGTTTCTCAGCAAGACACCTAGCCTGATTTTAATATGAAAAATGTAAAATTTAGAACATACATGTTGAGTTAATCCTTGTGCCTTCAGCAGATTTCCAAGGTTGCTGTGCGCATCAACCTGTGCCAATATAGCATGGCAAAGTAAATAGGTAGATTCAACTAGAACATAAAATGAAATCACTAGGAAGAGAAGGGTGAAGAAATGAAAACTTACAAGACGAGGGTTAAGATGAAGAGCTTGACGACAGCATTCTGCCGCTTCAGTCAATCTTCCTTTGCGCATATATGCACTGGCTAGATTAGACCACGCATCACAAAAATTTGGCCGTAGCTGCAAAATTGAAATGTAAGAAGTGAGAAAAACTTCAACACCACGTCTAGGGTAGAAACACAATTATATGATAATTGGTAATAAAGCAGTTTGAATTGAACTTTAAGATAATTCTGCCAAAGGAAAAAATGATAAAAGGAGATAAAATAATTCTTAAAATATCAGCATTCATAACTTTCACAAAGTGCCAACATATCACACATTCATTGACAAGAAAGTCGCAATTAATCACAATGTAAAATCCATCTGCCCTAGGCTGAAAGAACCATACCAGTATTGTAGAATAAATAGCACAGCATTTATCCAAAGTGTTTATTTAATCAGGAGTTTCTGATGTACCTCAATAGCAATCAGATAAAATTGGATTGCAAGATCAATGTTTCCTTTCTCCTGGATAAGGAATAAAGAAGAATATTAGAACTCAGTTTTTATGATTAAAAAAGCACTTCAGTTATACCTCAAATTAGCATTCATAACAAGAACATCAGTTCAAAAAATCAAGCAGTGGAGCTCCAGGACAAAGGAAGCTTAAAACAATACCTTCCAGGCATTAGCCATATTGCCATAACACTCAGCAAATTGAGGATCAATCCTGATGGCTTCCTCATTTTTGGTGATGCACATATCAAAATCATGTAGCTGTATAGATTAAAAAAAGTAATTACAAAAGTAAATGTATATAGTATATACCGTAAATCAAAATAACAAGAGCAATTACGGGCAAATTTTGCATTTCATAGTTGATGAACTGCAGAATTGCAGAAAAGCATAGTCAATCTTCATAATACATGTCACCAGGTATGTTAGCTTCAACCAATCACAAAGTGCTAATCAAAAACGCTAGCCAACCAGTAGCAGAAAAACATACTGGGCCACTAGTTCAATAAATTACTGAATCTCAAGTGATGAGCCTTGCCTTATTCAACAAATTGAACACAATTTAAGCATTCAGACACAGCCAGTAACACTGGGGAGAGATACCTGGTAGTATATAGCACCAAGAAGAAGAAGATTGTCTGTGCGTCGAGGATTTTTTTCATAAACAACATTGCAGTGTTCCAGAGCTTGGGAATAATTGCCAGCTTTGTATTTTTGATGAGCAAGAGCCAATAAAATATCTTCATCTATTGCAGCAAAATCACAAACCATCATGTTTGAATGCAAAGACTAAATAACACAAAATAACTGTACTTTCTTCACATATTACCATATATTACATAAAAGTGTGTGAACTATGATATGTCAGCTTTGTAAGCGTAAATAAAAACTGTGGCATCAGCTTCCATAAATATGGCAGTATTAAGGATATTAATTGAGAGTCACGACACCCATGTTGCAACACTACAGGAAGGAATAATGATTTCTAACTAAAGTTAATTCATATTGTAACCTAAATACCAAATAGAAAAATCACACGAGTACAATGTTTGAACGAATGCACTGTTGATAAAACCTTTCTCAAGAGATATACTGTAACTCTAAAACTGACATAAAGAACATAACTGATGCAAAAGAAATGCAACAATCATTGAGCAAGAAAAAAAAAATGACCAGAAACACAGTAAGCATTAAGTAAAATATCCAATATGACAACAGTTACAACTAAAGACATGGAGCCAAGGCTTTATACAATTTGACATTTCTAATGATGTGCCTGCTATTATACAGAACGTTACATATAATCATAGCGATTTCAGTAAACTTTATTACAGTTGCACCAATTTTAGACGTTTCCATCAAGACCATTTAAATTTTGCATACATGCTATGTTCTGTCAAATGTGATATGTATTATTCAATCCAATTTAATTACAGGGGATTGTCTTATACTCTCATGTTCAGGTTGAGAGCTTTTGGTGCAAGGCTATCAATCGATGAGCTAATAGCACAAACAAATATCAGTTACTTATTATTGTTTAGTGGCTTATACACATGACACAATACACCCTAGGTAAGAAAGAACTCAGTGCTATTCTCTTATGGAAAATTTAAAAATAGAAATTGTTATGTAAAAAGCATGATCATGGCGTTACTTCTGTTAATTCGGAACCAAATTAATTAATGGGAACCAAATTCCAACATATATTTAAATCAATGTTACAGTTTACCCCCATGTCCAGTTACTGAGGGAAAAAAATTTGGGCAAGAGGAGCTGATACCCCAAAATTTCCTGGAAATGAGAAGATAAAATAATCTCGGTACTCAATTATGCATGTTACAATCAGGCTCAACGCTACTTTGTGCCAAATAGTATATATTTAAATCTGATGCAATAATTAAGATATGTTAGCCTCTGTTACTGGACCTTAGGACTTGTAGCGAATATTTTGTAAAGAATATGTGCCTTCAGTTATAACAAAAAATCCAACGCCTTAACCGTCGAATGACCTTAACTTGACTGTTAGGAGGACAGTTAACCGGGGTCATTCCCTGGGTAGCAGACCAAATATTGTATATTGATGACTCGAAGAATAGATAGATTTCCCCACCATAGTTAAATTAAGATTCATTCAAAATCCTTGAGTCTATAGCTACTCGCATCTTATGGGGTAATCTAACTAAATGGAAAAACCAGTGTTGAAAAACTCTTCAATTTATTGTAAGTTCTAAGAGATTTTCAGATTGCCAGGTCTTCAGGTCAAAAAAAAGGCAAGGTAAAGAAAGCAGTGTCAGCCTTTTGCGCCCTTTTTTCCATTTTCAATATTCATCAATAACGATGCAATAAAGTTTTGTGATTCGCCGTAAAGATGGGGATGAAAAAGACAAGGGGCAACAACGGATAGAAGCCCGTTGTGGCCGATTCGGAGCCAGAAGATGGCAGTCAACTGGTGGGAACCTCCTGAAAATAAAAAGCCCCGTGCTACAATAGGCGTCATTCCAGCTGCTTCCTGATCTGAACGTTTGCTCTGAACAGATGGGAGTTTTTTCGATGTGTTTACTGCTATCTGTGTCAGGCACTGTGGCTCGTTATAACTCTTTCTATCTGGGGCCTCTGGAGAGAGTTTTTATAGACTAGGTATTTTGGCCTAGCCTTAAAGTGGTGGCTCTCTTCACCACATTTTTCTATTATAATGTGTGCGGTATTATTTCTGCATATTAATATAATTATGAACGCGAAAAAATAACGGCATTGGCCCTAAAACTCACCCAATCAAAACCTAGATAAAATATAATTTGTTACATAAAATATCAACTGAGAGCTATCTGGGTGCTTACTGAGATGGGAAGCGCAAGTGGGCGTGCAAACAATAAATATAAAACAAAAGTAAATAAAACAAAATAAAAAAATATATATATATAATTTGTTACATAAAATATCAACTGAGAGCTATCTGGGAGCTTACTGAGATGGGAAGCGCTAGTGGGCGTGCAAACAATAAATATAAAACAAAAGTAAATAAAACAAAATAAAAGGCAATAAACTGCCAGATATTAAATTCGAGATCCGGATGGAAAGAGAAAAATATTCAAAATCAGAACCTCGGCTTATCTCCGGATCCAAGTTACATTTCAAACTAGAATCGTCAACAGATACATAGCGACTATCCAAATAATTCATATTTTTCAAACACTAAACAATTTGACCGGGGTTCTGACGTAAAATGATGTTTTCAGAAAACAAAGATCTATGACAACATTTCCAAGTTTGTTCTTTAAAAATTCCTCAGCCAGGAAAAGCACTTACCGTCCCTTGTTTCCACGGACTGCGCCTTCTGATTGGTCGAACACGAGTCCGGCTGCGAAAGAAAATGTTCTCCATAATCTATCTTAAAAGACTCCCTATTGTAGCCAGCGGGAATCGAACCCTCTATCTTAAAAGACTCCCTATTGTAGCCAGCAGGAATCGAACTCTGGCCCTGCTGTTGCTGATGGCGGGGATTATTTTGCACTGAGAGCATCATCTTGACAGATCAAAAACCCCTGCGGAGAACAAATAGGGCCCTGCAAAATCTGAGATCGCAAGAGTTCCGGGACTGTGTAGCTTCAAATTTCCCTTCTGCTGCTGCAGCGAATATCACTTCGCTCCTCGAATTCCTCCACCTCACGAAGATTACTCTGAACTGTAAATCCCCATATATGAAAGCCAAATAACAAACTATTTCATTGCGCAATTCAACCCCCTTCACATAAATGCCAAATGCTAAAATAAGAAACTGTGGGTTCCTTCCAGAGACCTGCCCGCGTGTATGTCTCCGAGAGTCCCTCATATGCGCTGTAAGATGGAAGGCAATTGGTCCCACAAAATTACGTGGTCCATTTCATTTAATTTCATCTAATCTCCCCTTTCTTTTAATTTATATCATCTAATCCTCCGTTTCTTTTAATTTAATTTGGTTTTTTCCGTCTATTCTCGCTTTTCTTTTTATAATAATAGTAAGTGGAGGGATAAAAGAGATTTTTAAGGGAATAAGATCTTCGCTGAACCATGGCGTGTCTATCTTGAATTCCTAGTTCAGCCCCCCATTGTTTAGGGACGAGGGCCCATGGAACAATAATGGGGATGTCGGCGGGGACCTTGCTTGTGCATGTGTTCTTTATACGTGTCTTCTTTTCATTGGTTTCTTGGCGTGAAAGCGACAAGGGATCCGCTGTACGATGGATGGAGCGGTGCTTTCTCAAAAATTGGATCCATTTATGTCAAATCGGGCAGATGAGAGGCATGAAAATCAACCTTAGGAGGTTTTTTCAATCCCCCACCTACGCATTGGATCCCTGGCACGTTGAATCACGTGTCAAAGTTTTCTAGACGGTGGTATTGGTGCTGTCATGCCATGTGAGTTGTTAACATTGTTGGCGGTTTGAATATCATGTTCGTTTTTAGTTTTTGGTGGTTGTATATGTACTCTTATGAAATTATATTAAGAGTTTGTATTAAAAAGAAAGGTTGGTTGTGAATTATGTTGGATTATAAATATTTAATAAATCATTTTAAGAAGGGTGATATATATTATTATTATTTATTTATTTTTATATATGTTTACTTTTATTTTAAGTGGTCAAATGTATTAAAGAAAGTGGTTAAATTTCTTAATGTGGTTTTTTTAATTATTTAATTCCATATCGTATATTAATTCTTTCATAATTAAATTAGATTTATTTTAATTATGGATTTATTAAGTGTTAGAGTGATCAAAACTCTTTTCACTTACAAAAAAATTTGCACTTCAAGAGATTTGATCCCTCTCTACCTTTGGTAGATCTATAGTTAAGATGGATCTAGAGTGGTTTAATTATTAACTATAATTATTTATTTTTATGTAATTTGAGGGAGTCAAAATGTTTTAATTATTATTATTATTATTATTATTATTGGGTAATATCACTGACTCAAAATATTTACCTAATAAGATGGGACAACATATCTTCCATGGTGAACTAGAAATATTTACCTAATAAGATAGGACAACATATCTTCCATATTGAACTAGAGAGTGCCTCTCCATGCAATTATTTAATTCCATGTCATGTATTAATTCTTTCATATTAAATGATTAAAAAAAACACATTAGAAAAAATTAAGATCCCTAGATTCAAGTCTAAGATGGATTTAGGCTAGGTTATGAACATATGTACATATTTATTTATTTATTTTAGTTTTTTTTTATTTTTTAATGTAGCATTGTGTTTGTTCATGAAACATCTCCCCTAACTGAGTTGTAAACCACCTCACTACTCTCATTGCAATAATTGATTTCGTCACTAATGGATTTAGAGTTAATGGTGAATTAATTAATTATTTTCTTTCATATTACCATGGGATGAGTAATGAGTTTATTTATAACACATTAGTGGAAAAATAGATCGCACTGGAGAAACAATAATGATATGTCTCTATATGAAAGCTTCCACATTGATACGAGTATATGGATATTATTATGAGGTATCATCCTCTTAATAGCTTCCTCACATTATTGTGCCTTTAAAAAGGGAAGAGGAGACCTCATCACATAACTTGAATCATGCAAATGACCCAATCTTTTTGACATAATCACGACACACAAAGAAATTAATAGTGTCAAAGTTTTGTTTTGTGCTCAATTTTTGGTTTTGTTTTTTGTTGTTTTTTTAACCATGATGAATTGGTAACTCATTGGAGTAATCTAGGCGAGGCCCGAGATTTTACCTAGCAGTTATCATGGTAACACCAAGAGTATATCCAACAGCTCGTAAGCTAGATATACCAAGAATGTATGACTTAGCAAGAATTGAGACTCCACGAGGGTGGGGGAGTCTACTCCTTGAGCCTTATCACAATGGGCCAAAGATATTCCCCTATGGGATTTGAAAATGGGTGGAGGGGATAACATTTCATTGTGTCAACCTCTCTGTCATCCCATAATGAGATGTTATGTTGGTTTGATATATGGAAGAAATAGAGAGAAAAGGGCAAACCATAGTACCCGTATAGAGGGGATTCATAAATATAATGCTCGTTTACAAGCATTATAAAATAAACAAGTAAATATGTAGCCTTTAGCATGTAAATTTCATGGTTGGCGCTCTAAGGCATAATACCCATATAAAGGGGATTCATAAATATAATGCCCTTTTACAAGCATTATAAAATAACCAAGCAAATATGTAGCCTTTAGCATGTAAATTTTATGGTTGGTTAATCAGGTGCTCAGAATTATGCTCAAAAATCAAAGTATCAGAATCTTGTCATACTTAGCTTCAGATTGAAGAGCTCGTCATTCTGAATCCAACGGTGTGAACGCTACTCAAACCCGAGTTTGTATGCAGAAGTCAGAGCAAGTCAAAGTTCAAGTTTGACTTGTCTATATGGTAGGATTGGATGACATGGCAAGGGTCCCATCGAATGGGGAAGCGCCAAGTGGCAAGTTGCCTTTGGGTCCCGCATATCGCATATCGGGGAAAAACAAAGGATGCGAGACAATAATCGGCCACCGACAAGTTGGGTTGCGATTTGCGATAATCGCATATCGCACTCAAAACCCCGTTGTTATTTGTTACCACTAATAAAGTTCTGATTGCGATGACTTCTCGGATGCGATATGTTATATGTTGTATTAATTGATCTAAAATGGAGCAGATTATGCTAATTCCCCATTCAGAATAAAACCCAAGATGCTTATCTTTTGTTTATCAAGTGCTTGAGGATTCAATATTTTTGTTTAATTAACTGATTCCCATGAGAGTTTCTTATGTAAATGTTAGAAATAAATTTAACATAAAACATATGCTGAACAGAAACAAAATAACAACAAAGAGCATCAAAATACAACACACAACAAGCACATGATAAAGGAGTTCACCCCTCTTGGGCTACGTCTCCTTGGTCTAGCTTCCAATGGCTTAGGCCTCTCTATTATGCTCAAATTACAACAAGAGTGTGTTTACAATGCTCAGATGCCTCTGCAACCTGTCTCAATGAGTTCAGAATCCTAAAAAATGGCCATTGAGCCTCTTTTTGCATCCAATTTGGATAAGAACTGAAGAAGTTATGACTTCTCCCAGTTCTTCCACTATTTGTTCCACAAATTGCTCCAAAACCAACCAAAAACCCCATTTCTATTCCAAAATCTGCTAACGAAGTGAGAAATTCGTTGCACAGCGGGCTATATCTTGTCGGTCATATCGAAAGTCACAATCGACAAGTGTCGTAAGCTCTTATGGAACGGTAAAACATTATGATGCAATATTGCAACACATGCCAAGAATAATTAACTACAACATATAAAATCCCACGTCTGGAACCCATCACTCATCACAATCAGCTAAGTTCAGCGGCCAAAGGTTTTGTTAACACGAAAAAACTGCGATTGCGGTATTGTGGACCCGTCAGGGTTTTAAATTTGTCATATAAAATTCCCGCATCTAGGGTCTTATCGCTCATTGGAATCGGCAATCAATTGTAGGCTCTTAACACAGCAAAAAGTTGCGATGCAATATCGCAAACCGCTGTGACATTAAACTGTAACACAATAAAGTATCACGTTTGGGAAGTCATCACAATCGGAACTTTATCAGTGGTAACAAATAACAACGAGGTTTTGGGTGCGATGTGCGATTATCGCAAATCTCAACCCAACCTGTCGGGGGTCGATTCTTGTCCTGCATCCTTTGTTTTTCCCCGATATGCAATATGCGAGAGGCAACCTACCACTTGGAACTTCCCCATTTGCTAGGACCCTTTTCATGTCATCAAATCCTGCCACATAGAGAAGTCAAACTTGAACTTTGACTTGCTCTAACTTTTGCATACGAACTCAGATTTGAGTATTGTTCACACCGTTGGTTTCAGAATGATGAGCTCTTCAATTTGAAGGTGAGTGTGACAAGATTCTGACACTTTAATTTTTGAGCATAATTCTGAGCACCTTATCACTCCTCCCCACTGGAAACCTTTTAGACCCCAAAAGATTTATATTTAGTTATTGAACAGATGAGGGTACTGTTCCCTCACCTTCCCCACTTCAATCCATTTGGTTTTTGATGGATGTGTACCTTTGAGACCCACCCGAAGATAATCAATACTTCCCCTTTTAGTTGTCCTTTTCCTTCTGTCAAGTATAGTGTCTTGCTGAAGCACATCAAGGAATTTTGGAGAAAAGTCTTCAATAGATGGTATTTAAACATTCTCTCCTTGATCTTCAATCAAAGGACATTCATACAAACTCAAATTTTCAACATTAACAATGGAATAGATTTCCATATATGAAGGAAAATCAAGCTTGAAAGCATTATTACCAATATTTTCTAGAATTTTAAATGGACCATAACAAATTGGTTTCAGCTTTTTACCTTCACCTTGAAACCTTTCCTTGCTAATGTATAGCCAAACTTCGTCACCTACTTGAAATTGATGATACACACAATGTTTATCATGTCTTGCCTTATACTTGCCTTGACTCTTTTCTAGTTGTCCTTGAAATGTTTGGTGAATCAATTGAATTTGCTCAATGAATTTCTTTGCTCTGTCTATGTCACTACGTCCATATACAGCTACATCTTTCTCAAAGATGAAATCCAAAGGCGATTTAGGAAAATAACCAAAACATGCCTCAAAAGGTGAAGTTAGAGTAGAAGAGTGTTTTGCTCAGTTGTAAGCATGTTGAGTATAATGCAACTGTTCATCCCACAACTTAGGATGTTTGATGCTATATCCTCTTAGCAAATGAATAATTGTCATGTTAACCACTTCATTTTGGCCATCTATTTACATATGGAAGGTTGTACTTTTCTTCAATTTGGTGCCCATCAAGTTCCATAAACTTGACCAAAAATTCCCAACAAATCAAGAATCACGATCACTTACAATAAAAGTAGGCAATCCAAAATGAACCCATAGATTTTGAAAGAAAAGTTGAGTTGTTTGTTCAACCGTAATTTGTTTTTTACAAGGCATTAATATGCACATCTTGTTGAACCTATCCACAATTACATACAAATAATAATGACCTTTTCCTTGATAAAGGAAGACCTCCTACAAAATCCATAGAAACACTTTCCCATGGTCGTGAAGGCACTGGAAATGGTGTGTACAATCCTAGTTTCCTATTACTAGGCTTACTTATTGCACACAATGAACAACCTCTAATAAAATGTGACGCACTTTCAAGCGTACGAGGCCAATAAAAATACCTCTGAAGATTTGACAATGTTTTACTTACACCAAAATGCCCAACACTAAGAGAAGTGTGCACTTCCCTTGTGACATTTACTCTCTCTCCATGTGGAACTCAAAATTTTCCCAAATGATACAACAAATTATCATGTACATGGTAGTCTAATTCCTCAACTTGGTGGCCTTGACTCAAGTTTAAATATACCTCTTGAAAGCCAGCATCCTGTGCATATTGTTCAACATAACTTTCAGGCGTAACAGAATGATTCTTGAGTAAAATGGCTACATTAATAGCTAGTCTAGAAAGCATATCAACAACTCTGTTATAAATACCTTTCTTGTACCTGATTACCAAGTGGAATTGTTGTAAATTGCATTATTCACCAGGTAATTCCATTGCCAAACAATCCAGAGTTCAGAACATCTATGGCGACTTCACTATCCAAAAAAGTGCAGATCCAGTTGCCTATCCAATTGAGATGACAGGGTATGTTGAAGATCCTTTGTCTATTGAAGGTCTTAGAGAGTATTTTGATATGTTTGATGATGATCAAGTGGAAGAAGCTTTCCCAAATTTTTTACCTAGGTATTTAAGATTAAGCAAATGTTCTAAGGAGAAGAGCTATTTTTTAGAATCATTTGTTGAAAAAATTGAGAAAGGTATTGAAGCCTTCAAGATTCAAATTTTTTCCCACAATTTCCAATGTCAAAATCAGTCCTTAAGAACCTTTTCCAGTCGAAACAATAGGGGGTAGTGTTTCCCTATGATTTTCAGATTGATGAATGTTCTAATTTTGCACACAAGTTTGACAATGCACAGTTGAATTTATGGTATGACATCTGGAAAAATTAGCCATGACAAACCAGTCATTGAATACCTTGAGGATAATCAAACAAATCATGTCTTTTATGATCCTGTAGCTCACTATATGGAAGGTTTTTTCATATTGTGTTTTCAATCATGTTTTCAATATGGAGATCAGATACATCACGAGTTACCACCGCCATTACACTGTCCAATTTGCATATGGTGCGAGCACAATCAAGCACTCTACTTATTTCAACAGGTTAGAGTAGGAAATGGTGTGCTAGTAAGCACAACACTCTGAGCATGTTTTGTAGCAGTTTTCAGTAGTTTCAAATTTCAATTTGCAACATGTATGGTTCTAGAGTACAGTTCAGTTTGGATTTTAGTTTTGGTTCTAGCTTGCAGAGCAGGAACACATTGTAGGATTGGGAGCAACCCAATGGATTAGGCTACTAATCTACTATGTTCTTGGCACCTCACAAGGAGAATTCCATCCCCATTAGAGCCAATGTTAGTGTCATGTATTATAGTAGTCAAAAACAAGTTTTGTCTTTTCAATTTATTTTGGTAAATGTGTGAAAAATTTGCTATGATCTCTTAGAGATCAAGTTATTGGTCTTTGTAAACAATGTAAGATTTCATTATTGATGTAATTATGTTAGAGTGTGTGAAAGATGATGTAAAAATAGTTATGGATTCCCTAAATATTGAGTCAAGTAAGTCTAGGGTCGATGTCTCATACAAGATCATGAGTGAGGTCATAGTGAGTCTTGTCTTATCATCATTGGCAAAAAGAAGTGGGGCCATTTAATTCAATTAGGTTGTCAACATAATCAGCTAATTGTTTTCTTTGGTTAGATACCCCAACATCCAATTAGACATATGTAGATGGAAATTCATTGTGCTTCTGGTGTGAGGGTTAACTTTAAAGGACACAGGTTTGTAGCTTAAGCACGGGTCTTTAAACAGATTCCTAAAGTTGTAGAGGATGTCTTCTACCTACTCAGCACTTTCAAAAATCTAGGGAATGGCTAGAAGTATGAGAACCATGAAGTTGTTGCGCTTTTGGATAGTTGCTACGTTTTTTGAAATTTTTCATCATTTTCAAAATTGTTTTTTGACCAAATGGAGATTAATTCTGAAAAGGTGAAAGAGATTTTTGTCCAAAGCAAGCTGAGTTACAATAACCTCTTTTAGTTTCGTAACAAGTGTCATATATTGGAATATTGGAATGAATCTTTACAGCTTATTTTTTAGATTTCGTTATTTCCTATTTTAGTCATGTGTTGGCACTATGATGCATGTGTTTTCCTTGATGGAAACTCACTTGTAACAAAACAATTATATGGTAACTAGATGAATCTGCAGGACAGATCGGAGGTAACAGAATAATGGGTCTTCAATAAACTCATGGTCTTTTAATCACATTCCTAATTTCTTAACCAAAATATCATGCATTTAATTGTCAACTCGGCGCTCATATGGAACTTGCTAGTTATTGTGCATTGTACATGTAGATTCTACTCTCTATTTCCACTAGTTTGTTTTATGGTTGTAGTATCAATGATTACTACATTTGTAGTGGGTATATAAACAATTGAAAATCTTGGACAGGTTATACAAATTCAAAAGTAAAGTGACTAAAGCGACTTGCAGGAACGTAAATACATTTGTAGGAAATAAAATTCACTCATGTTGAAAGGAAATACAAATGATAGAAAAGAAACACATGCCAAAAATAAAAGAAACACGCTTTCAAAAAGGAATGCATGGCTTGCACCTACTCTCACTCTCAACCACTTATGGAGATTGTTGTCTAATCCTTGCCAAGATGCCTATTTTTTCTACTCGAACTAACAAATGCAATCATTGTGTTTAAGCTGGTTGATTTGACAAGCATAACAGAAAGCTAGCATTATAAATAAATGGAAAATCATCTGCATAAGTAAATAAACACAATCTCATATGAGTAATCTAATTGCATGAATAAATTGAATCATATAACAAAAAAATAATTACAAAAATAAATAAAAGAAGTCATACATGAATAGATCATTACATAATTAAATTATGCAACAAGAAATTAAAGAAGTTGTCTAAAATAATCAACACTCTATTCTATTGGAGTGGGCCCTGCCTTCGTAGAACGAAGCATTGATATTACTCTATATCAATACTTGCTACATTGACAACACAAATCAATGAGACTAATTAAAAGCAAGTAATCTATTATGAATATGTAAAGGAAATAAATTAAATTAATTAATTAAATCACACATTACAAAATTTATAAAACTAGAACTCAAAATAAAAGCTCAATAATTATAAACTTTTTATTATCATCAAGACATTGTTCAAAGAATCATCCTCAGACAATGAGAGAGTTCTCTCTTTTATACATAAATTTAATGGAAACTAGAAATAACAAATATGCAGATAAACCCGCTTATGGATTTAATACATCCATAGTAGTTACAACAGTTTCCTAAATAATGAATGGTTTCCATAATCTTTTATTAACAATTAGCAATTAATAAGGACTCCAAGACCTTTTCCCCAAGGAAGATTTCTAGTTAACTATTCAAACTAATATTTTGTCTTAGATTTGCAAATTATTTATGTATCATTGATTTCCTTGGATTAACATTATTGTTGCATGGGTCCATAATTGTTACATAGATTAATGAAAAACATGTAGCAACATGGCTCACAGTTTTGATGAATCATGGTTTTAGTGTTGCTCATAATTTTGATGGTTCAAGCTTTTGGCGTTGGCTCATAGTTCTACAAGTCTTTTAATCACATTCCTAATTTCTTAACCAAAATATCATGTATTTAATTGTCAACTCGGCGCTCATGTGGAACTTGCTAGTTATTGTGCATTGTACATGTAGGTTCTACTCTCTATTTCCACTAGTTTGTTTTATGGTTGTAGTATCAATGATTACTAAATTTGCAGTGGGTATATAAACCACTGAAAATCTTGGACAGGTTATACAAATTCAAAAGTAAAGTGACTAAAGCGACTTGCAAGAACGTAAATACATTTGTAGGAAATAAAATTCACTCATGTTGAGAGGAAATACAAATGATAGAAAAGAAACACATGCCAAAAATAAAAGAAACACGCTTTCAAAAAGGAATGCATGGCTTGCACCTACTCTCACTCTCAACCACTTATGGAGATTGTTGTCTAATCCTTGCCAAGATGCCTATTTTTTCTACTCGAACTAACAAATGCAATCATTGTGTTTAAGCTGGTTGATTTGACAAGCATAACAGAAAGCTAGCATTATAAATAAATGGAAAATCATCTGCATAAGTAAATAAACACAATCTCATATGAGTAATCTAATTGCATGAATAAATTGAATCATATAACAAAAAAATAATTAAGAAAATAAATAAAAGAAGTCGTACACGAATAGATCATTACATAATTAAATTATGCAACAAGAAATTAAAGAAGTTGTCTAAAATAATAAACACTCTGTTCTATTGGAGTGGGCCCTGCCTCCGTAGAACGAAGCATTGATATTACTCTATATCAATACTTGCTACATTGACAACACAAATCAATGAGACTAATTAAAAGCAAGTAATCTATTATGAATATGTAAAGGAAATAAATTAAATTAATTAATTAAATCACACATTACAAAATTTATAAAACTAGAACTCAAAATAAAAGCTCAATAATTATAATTTTTTTATTATCATCAAGACATTGCTCAAAGAATCATCCTCAGACAATGAGAGAGTTCTCTCTTTTATACATAAATTTAATGGAAACTAGAAATAACAAATATGCAGATAAACCCACTTATGGATTTAATACATCCATAGTAGTTACAACAGTTTCCTAAATAATGAATGGTTTCCATAATCTTTTATTAACAATTAGCAATTAATAAGGACTCCAAGACCTTTTCCCCAAGGAAGATTCTTAGTTAACTATTCAAACTAATATTTTGTCTTAGATTTGCAAATTATCTATGTATCATTAATTTCCTTGGATTAACATTATTGTTGCATGGATCCATAATTGTTACATAGATTAGTGAAAAACATGTAGCAACATGGCTCATAGTTTTGATGAATCATGGTTTTAGTGTTGCTCATAATTTTGATGGTTCAAGCTTTTGGCGCTGGCTCATAGTTCTAGTGTTGCAACTTTTGCATGGGTGTTGCAGCTTATAGAAGGTAACAACTATGTCATAATATTTGTAACAACAACTATGTTGCAACAACTACGTAGTAGTGTTGCAACAACTACACAAGAGTTTTTCAACAACTGTGACCAAAATATACCCTATGGTGACATCACAATTTGCACACCAACCTATTTGGCACATATTCTTTGGCGCTGGCTAATAGTTTTAGTGTTGCAACTTTTGCATGGGCGTTGCAACTTATAGAAGGTAACAACTATGTCATAGTATTTGCAACAACTACGTAGTAGTGTTGCAACAACTACACAAGAGTTTTTCAATGACTAGAACCAAAATATACCCTATGGTGACATCACAATTTGCACACCAACCTATTTGGCACATATTCTTTGCAAATTATCTCAAAGATAAATGTAAATATGATATTTTCCTAATGTTTAACCATAAATTCATGTAAAACATTAAAGAAATGTAATGTAAACATATTAAATCTAAATCCCACACACTAATAGATTAATACAAGGTCTAGTAAGTGAAGAGGGGTTAGAAGTAAGGAAGATATGGTATAAAAAAATTGTCATTTATGCAGTATGTCAGATGGAAACACTAATGTTAACCTCGAATTATTTAAATGTGACAAAAAAACTATTAGTCATGTGATGTGGCTTATGCGACGAGATTCAAGCCATCTGGGTTAAGTTGTAATGGCCTCATGTTTCACTATAAATATTCCTAATATGGAGCTCAAGACCAAGGCCCAAACAATGAAAATATATTAATCCACTAGTAATGACCTAGGATTATTGTGTTTTTCCATGATATGTTTTTGTATATGTAAAAGCATGCATGAAAAAGAAATATATATGATAATATAATATCCACATAATTTTTTATTAAGGAAGAAAAAAAGGAACCATGAAACCACGAGAGGGGTAGCCCCAAATCAATTTTCCTTTTCCCATGATATGGTTCAAAATTTTATTTTGCCTAAGTTATTTCAAGAGGGCATCCAATGATTGGACTCTTTCAACATACACTAAAAAACATTGGAAGGGAAGAAGATCCTTCATGGATTGTTGAGAAAATGTGGAACAAAGAAAGAAAATATCTTCCTTGTGTTGCGTAGAGTAGTGTAAGAGAGTCATGGTTATTTAATGGGTGGATGAGGTCTTGGAGAGCTCTGTAGTGAGTATATGGTATTTACTGTGAGAGTAATGGGTTGGGTTGAGATAGATCAGAGCTTATAGGAATTCCTTCACCTTAGTGGTTTCATGGTTTGGCTTGGGATGGCATCCATGATTGATTTTCTGTGGTTGGGTGGAAATCACTCATAAATCATTTGGTGGACACGACTTTATGTACAAATAAGTATTCATGATTATCTCATTATATAATGAGTTTTATTTTGTTGATGCATTGAATGAAATAAGTAATGAATGAATTTTGAATATGAAATGTTACTTCCATTGGTATTTTATTCTTGCATATAAGTTTTGTTATAATTCTGAATATGAAATGCCATTTCCATTGCTATTTTATTCTTGCACATAAATTTTGTTATGCATTGCCTTTGGACGTTGAATTTGGATTCATCGATGGTTAATGAAAGTACATAAATATTGTTGGAAGTAGGAGATTCCAAGGAAGACATTTAGGGATGCTATATTGGCATGGGCTATTCAAGTAGAATAGGTACTTAGTGGGTTGTTTCAGTAATGCTAGTTGAGTTTATGGATGTTTCCTAGAACATAAGGCCATGGAATTTGTTGTGAAGCCACTGTTATTGATATATTTGAGATGATTTTTCTTTGCAGTTTGTTATGCTTTGGTTTCGAATTTGAAAACATTAATGCTCATTAAATTTGGATTATGACTATTCCATAAAGCATATAAAATTTGTATTTGATGTAACTTGAAATATATTTTATGATAAAATAGAATATTGAGAAAATGGATACTTCAAAGCATGCATAGGTAGCATGCTAATAAATTATTTACATAATATATTTTGTTTTGAACACATGTAAACAATGTAAATTGTAAATGATTGATATGTGAAGTAGTTATTTACATTAATATACTTGTTGAAAGAAATATATTGGTAGGAAATCCACTAGTAATGTAATGGGGGCTAAAGAGCCCATTGGAGTTAGTAATGATTAAGGCATGATGGACATTTCATATAATATAGAATGAGTCTACTATGTTGGTTATTATTAAATAAGCTCACTAGGTAGTTATCATACAATAAACATAATATGGTTGATTCATTAAGGTAAAGGTTAATAGTGGTTAAGGTTAGGGTTTGTTATACAACTATAAATTGGATGGATTCCACCGTATGAGATGCCAATTACTGTGATTATATTGGACCACTAGGCTATTGGGACATTGTCCTCTCATAAAGGGATTAGTGTATGGAATTTCCCTATTTTTGATAGGGGAAAATGACCCGACAACCATTAGGGGTTCTATCTGGTATGAGGTCCAATTAGTCCTCGCACCATTTTGGATAAGAAACCAATCTAGATTCAAGTTTGCTAACCATTCTTGTTTGTGTATGATTTTTATGAGATGTGCGTGATTGTCATAAAAATTAGGTGCACTTATCTAGCTAGAATCGATGCAACTATTCTAACATATCTAAAGTGAAATATAGATAAGAAATTGGAAGAAATAAACATAACACAACACAAATGTACGATCCATGAAATAATTAGTTGATATCATAGACAACATTGTACACTTAACTTATTAGAACAAAATATAGAATAATCAAATACTAAACTAATAAGTACTTGATATAGAAATAAATAGAATTGATATCATAAGTGAGAAATTACAAATCAATTCACTAGTTAGTCTAAGAGCTAGCACTAATATATCTCACATGTACATACATAAATGAATTACATAAGAGTAGTCATAAACACAAACACCATGCATGTGAAGTGAAACTTTAGCAATGGCCTTCAAGGCTTATCTTTATTAATTGACAAAAAAATGCAGAGTCACCAACTTCTCTGGTGTGCAAATTATGTCAACAAAATTCAAAAAACCGCAACCCCTTTTACGGCGAGTTTTAAAACATTTATAGTTATAGTTAATAACTACCTCCTATGACTTTCAGGCTTCTTTGGGGCCAGTTACAACTTTTTAGCTTCCTTTGATTTATAAATATGATAAAAGGGAAAATATTTTAAGGCTCTCAAGAATGAGGCTGACATATGTTACACTTTAACTGCATCTCCACCTGAGAACATCAAAATTTCATGGAGGTATGAAAGCTATGCTTCATAATGTGATGCAATTATTTTGTCTCTTTTTGATAATTGAATTTGCATGACTATGTGGTATTCTGTTGTGCCTTGGGAGAGCATTGGCAAAACCTTCTTCACTGGAACTAGGGTGAGTTCAGGTTAATTGGATACTTAATAGGATCTATATGTTGTATTGATAGGTAAATCAATGAAAATGATGGAGAACAACTTCTTTGCATTAGCAACTCTTCAAATTATTGGCTCACTTCTCCACTTGTTTTGGCTTCCCCTTAGGTTCTTATTGATGGAAGTTATTCATTCTGCCAATGTGTGTCACCATTCCAACCAATTTGCAACGTACAATACTTATTATATCTAAGGGTACACTTTTTGGTTAGCTCCCAAAGTGGTAGCAACTATGATGACATCTCCTGCAAAATCATTGAAAACAACAGGCGCACATTATGCAAATTAACCTACCATGCTAGATGTAGAGAACTAAGGGGATTATTTACAAGGCATGGTTATGTCTATGCAAAATTACAAGTTTTAGTGGTGAGGAGGTAGTAAAAATGACAAGTTAAACTCCGAGAGCATTCTTAACCATTATAGTTAACAAATTCAAAACTTTGACAAGGATGGTAATTATTTTTTGACAGAGGGTTTTCTTTGTGCTACTAGGAGAAGAATTAAGGTTTTTGATATGTCCATTCTTGAAGAGAAAGAGTTGGTCAAGATTCAATCCAATATATGAGCCAAGAGCACTGAGATTTCTTTGAAGCATTAAATCCTAGGGGTTATAGTAAGGGGAAACGCTAGGTAGCTAAGGAGGACTAAGTCTTAGATCTACAAGGGCCATGATAAAAGGGCTTTCATGAGTTTTGGTTGCATTAAGTAACCCTCTCTTTTGAAATGATTTTCACCTTCAATTAGGTCATTGTTACACAAGGAAGAAATGGGAAAAGGCCTTATAATAGAGGGAGAAACCTGAGGGGATCATCCTAACTCAACTTTGGAGGTCAAGGAGGTGCTATAATGCTATCTTGATGCTAAGTGTAGTGCTATAATGTTGGACAAGGGCCCATTGCAATTCTATAGTGAAGGAGGAAGCCAGAAAAATGAGCTTAAAAGTGACTTCTTTGGCCTGTAGCGCCGAGAAGAGGGTTAAGAGAGAACTATAAAGAATAAGAGAGGAAGAAAATTAATTGTAGCACTGGATTAAGGTCCAATATAATGTTATATAACTAAGATAAGGGGTAGTACAATGATTTTAGAGACTTGAAGAGGCCAAAAATTGAAGAAAAGAGTGGAATTTTGACCCTGTATTGTTGTGTTTGAAGGGAAAGGGGGAACTATATCACTGTGAAAATGATCAAGGGAGAGATTTAGCATCACAATAAGGCTCATTCATATGCTATAACTTTGTGAATAGGGTTAGTATGGTGCCACGACAACTAGAAGAGACAAAATCTATGGAAAAGACACCAAAATAAGGCTTGTTTTGGGGTTGTAGCCCTATACTAAGGGTTAGTGATGCCTTATACAAAGTACAAAAGCATAAACAATTGAAAGAAAACTCAAGTTAGAAATTTTCCCAAGGATTACCTCAATATGCTAAGAGTTGGAGGCCGTCCTTGTGTTGTTGGACTATCTAAAAAGGCTCAGTCAAACTCATATGTTTTCCTCCATTATCTTAAGTCAATGGCAAGTTAATTATGGCTCATAGATGTTGGGTAGGATTGACAAGGTGTCTTTTGAAAACATTTGAATAAGTGGGTTCCTCAATTCCCTCAAGGGTTAGCGCACTGAGAGAAATTTAAGGGGGTTACTATAATAGCTATAACAATTAGTGATACATTGGTAGGGCCCTTGAATCAATGGGTATGTTCAAGAGTATGTTCAAGAGTATGTTCAAGAGTATGTTCAAGAATATGTTCTAAATCAAGTGATTAATGTGCTCATAAGATGTATTGTTCTACCACATGGGTACCACTAATGAGAACCATGGATTGTTAAGTTACATGACTTCCCTTTTCCTAATATCAATTGTAGCATAGGCAAAGAATAAAAGGGTGGAACATGTAACATGGGCTTGTTTCTTCACTTTGGACTAAGATGTTGTTGGCTTAGTGGGGCCTGACCCAGGTTCAGAGGTGATTTAGCTAAGAAGATCCCAGTACTACTGGCCCTTTCAGCAATAGTCCGTAGAGCGCAGACTGAGGTTTCACCCGAAGTAGTAAGGGAGGGTCTAAAACCAAGTTTTCGCACCCTAGGGATGTCTGATATGTTGGGATTGGTAGGCGGTCTAACCTTCGTGCTCGTTGTGCTACGTGCACCTGTGGGCACCTCGCAGCCTGCGATGTTGTCTTCGCGAAGTCCTATTTGCAGCGTGGTCCTTGTTATTTACCCAAATCTTTCCTAATTATCATTGTTAGCTGATTACTTAGATTATTTTCATATATAAGTATCTTGAACCATACAAGCATTTACTCAACTATGCACAGTAAATAAACTGAGCAAAAGTAATGCATAACAATAGAATAATGATTCAAGACTAGATGCACAGAATTAGGATAAACTTCTCTTTATTAGCTTTCTGTCCCAATTATAGACTCGACTCCACCCTGCACACTCAGCTGCAGGGGTCCATGCACTCAACTGCGGACTCTACTAGGGCTCTGCGCACTCAACTGCAGAGCCTCTTCCTACTACTACAACCCAAGACACTTAGGATTCTACTTTAAGCTTGAACCATTCCTTCACTACTCACTCTATCATCTACTATCTTTACAACTTAGATCCTTGCTCTATTTATAAAATCCCGTGGTCCGCAGACCATGGGTAGGCCGACATGAACTTACATTAGATTACATTACTTTTATGGCGGACAAACCTATGACTTAACCTCTACTTCGCGCTCTGTGCTTGCAATTTGCAGATTTTTACAAAACCTTTGACCAAAACTTGGGCTTTGAGCCCCAAAACCTGTTGTGGGGGAATTCCATGCGCAATAGGCCCCCAACGCAATCATGGTGACTTGTCCCGAGTCACTCTACTAGTGTGGCGATGTTGGCACGGAGCCCCTCCAACTGTTCCCGTACTGCCCGGAGGTCCGCAGCGCATTGTTCTGATGTTTGTTGGACCTGCTGCATTCCTGCTTCAGAATTATCCACGTCTGACTCGTGTCCTTTCCATGGTACAAGATTCTGGTGCTTGTGTTTATAGTCCCGCGCCCTTGTCCAGCTCCTTGGGCCGCGAAGACTATGCTTTGGCTGGTTAGTCAAAGAGTTGGCCCACCCGTGTAGGGTTTCAAGTGGTTGCCATTGACTTTGCCTGGGAAGGGTTAGCCATTGAGTTTGACTAGCTAGATTGCGCCTCCGTCTGTGACCTCTTTTACCACATATGGTCCCAACTAATGCATTCTGAATTTCCCCAAAAAAAAATTGAACTTGTTGTCATACAGTAGCACTAAATCGTTTACCTTGAAGGTCCGCAACTTGATATGGTGGTCATGCTAGGCTTTTTCACGCTGCTTTTGTACCTGCTAGTGAAATATGGCCAGAAGTTGTTCTTCCTCAAGTTCTTCTAATTGCGTGAGCCTTTCTTCTAGAGCTTCGCGGTCCGTCATGCCTGTGAGCTCTGCTATTCGCAATTTGGGTACGATGTATTCCATTGGCATGACTACTTCTATACCATAGACCAACCAGAATGGTGTCTGTCCTGTTAATTTCTTGCATGTTGTCATGTACGCCCATAACACAACGGGTACATGCATGTCCCAGTCATTCCGCTTTGCGTTACATACTTTAGTCACCGTAGTCTCTAGTATTTTATTGGATGCTTCTACTATTCCATTGGCTTTTGGGTGGTACGGTGTAGTTTTGATGATACACCTGGAACTCTTTTGTGAGCGCGCTGATGGTTTCATTCAAGAAATGTGTTCTGTGATTGCTCAGTAAGATTTTCAGACAGCCAAATCATGTCAAAACATTTTCGAACAAAAACTTTACAGCCGTATTGGCCGTACAGTCCTTGACCAACTGTGCTTCCACCCATCGTGTCAGGTATTCCACCACGGTGATGATGTAGCGTGCACCTGTCTTTCCTTGAGCTTTGATCGGGCCCACGAAGTCGATCGCCCATTTCTCAAATGATTGCAGTGTCATTTGGGGATTTAGTGGCATCTCGTCCCTCTGTGATGGTTTCCTATCCTTTGACATATATTGCAAGACTTACAGTGCGCTTTTGAATCTTGGTGCAGGGTCAGCCACCATAACCCTGCGCAAAGAATCTTTTGTGCAGTCCTGCGTCCTGCATAGTGTCCTCTGCAGGACCCCCATGTGCTTCCGCAAGGATCTGGACTTGTTCAAATTCAAGTACATATCTTCGCAATATCTCATCATTTCCCATCTTGTAGAGGTTCCCCGCGATGACAGAAAAGTCTGCCGCACGCACTACGAATTCCTTCTTCTGTTGGATTGAGTACTCCTTTGGTGTAGTCCTTGTTGCTAGAAAATGGATTATATCTTTGAAGTGTCCGTCCGCGACACACATTGCAAAGAGTTGGCATCCGATAGTCCCTCCTCCAAATTTGTTGGTTCCTCTCCCATCTCAATTCATGACAAGTGGTCTGGTCCTGCGTTTAAGCGTCCCGACTTGACTAAAACCTCAAAATCATATTCTTGAAACAGTAAAAGCCATCTGCATATGCGCCTCCCCAACACAGGTTTGTTCACCAAGTATTTCAATGGGGAATGATCGGTATACATCTTGAAATGTCCTCCTAATAAATAGTGTTGGTATTTTTGGAGTGCAGGACCCCCAAGTGCTTCCGCAAGGATCTAGACTTGTTCAAATTCAGGTACATATCTTCGCAATATCTCATCGTTTCCCATCTTGTAGAGGTTCCCCGTGATGACAGAAAGGTCCGCCGCACGCACTACCAATTCCTTCTTCTGTTGGATTGAGTACTCCTTTGGTGTAGTCCTTGTTGTTAGAAAATGGAATATATCTTTGAAGTCTCCATCCGCGACGCACACTGCAAAGAGTTGGCATCCAGTAGTCCCTCCTCCAAATTTGTTGGTTCCTCTCCCATCTCAATTCATGACAAGTGGTCTAGTCCTGCGTTTAAGCGTCCTGACTTGACTACAACGTCAAAATCATATTCTTGAAATAGTAAAAGCCATCTGCATATGCGCCCCCCTTGTTAGCACTTGAAATTTCACCTAGGCTGAGATAGACAAATCTCAAGGCTACATCAAACCATTCAGCCTCGTAACTAGCCCTACGAGGCAGGAGAATGCTCTCTCCGGTCAAACTCGGTGGATTTTTCAATAGGATGAGTTGACCAATTAGAAACACTGATATTAGGCTAGTAAACTGATAAGGAGGGTTGATTTAAAGTTTTTGGGGTTTTTGGTGGCAATTGGAGGGAGTGCAATTCAGGGTGCGGGGATTGAGCTCAGTTTTTGCAGGTGGGTCTTTGGGGCAAGGTAGGAGTTTGTGCTTATGCCTTTAGCTGAGATGAATGATCAAGGAAGAAAAAAGAGAAGCTAAAGAGGGCAAACAATGACTTTAAATCCTCTCTAGACAGTGGAAAACATAAACATTAAACAAATTTGAAAGTTGAGCATGGCAAGCATGAATTCAAACTTTATCACTTCATTTGTTTAATAAGCTGCAGTAAAGAAAGAGATGGAACACATAAACACACTTAAAGTTACAATAAGAGAACACACCATCAACACAAGAGTCCACAAGAATCCCAATGATGTCTGCAAAACCCTGGTCTTCCTTTTCCTCAAATTGCAAAGATACAAGTAAAATATACACTAGGAGCTTCTCCCTCAAGAGTACAACCATGAAAATGAGTAAGAGAAGGCATAATATAGAAGATCTAACTCCTTTCCCCACCTCTAGGGGTCGAGCTCAACTGCCTAGGAGCTGTTTTAACTAATTCCAAACTAAGCACTAGATAATAGGCAATCAAAACAACTTGCCTCTAAAACTTAGGAAACCTATCCATGCATTAAATATTTACCATTTACATCAAGGAAACTTATAGAAGAGATAAACAAGAGTAAAAGTATCCAAAAAGTGTCACAATTACATCCATTAAGATCACCATTAACCTCAGAAAGTCGAAAAAGGTCAAAACTGGAATTTCTGCGTTGAACTAGTCAAATCTGGCAACATTTCCTCAAAAGGTCGCGCACCTTTTCTCAAAAGGTCTCAAACTTTTGCAGCTCTGTTTGGAGGCCTTCTCGTTATCAGAATTGGGTGTAGGATAGCTCGTTGGAAAGGTCTGCGACTCGAATTTCCAACCCAACTGGAATTTTTGAATTTGGAGGTCATTTTCCCTATCAAGACTTAATTATCCCAAGACTGGTTTCTGCAACTCAAAAAAGGGGCAGAAAGTCCAATTTTGCATGCATTTTGACCTTTTGGAGGCCCAGAACTTGATGAAATTTCTTACTAATGGATGAGAAAGTGTAAATTTTCATACCAAATCCAAAAATGCTGAGTTTTTGCCAAACGGAGCTACGATGACAAAAGGTCTCACCGGGGGCGAGACCCTTTGAGAAGCCAAAACCTGTAAATTGCACAAAAAATTCACAAATGACAAAATTTTCTCCAAATTTCTTGAAATTTGGGCTGGAAGTCCCCAATCAAGTACCATGCTCAGTCAAAGAGGCTTTGGCCAAAATTTGGAGTGGATCGGGCATTTTCTTTCGTTTTTGTGCTTTGGCCAATCGTCCTTGGAGCATTTTCATTTTGTCCATGCAAACATGCATCCTCACCCAATAGTGATTTTTCATGTTTCTCAACAGCTTCTTCTCTTGGTTGGCCTTAGCCAACAGCCTCTCCAAATGTGCATTCACTTGGATGAGCATGGATTCTTGCTCAGCAGGCAATGGATCACCAGGCCTCCTCTGCAAAATATCATTTTCAGCCCTGAGATGCTGAATGAGCTCCTTTGCCTCTTGGCTAGGAGAAGTGACCTCAAGATCAATCACTTCGGTGTCCGGAACTCCTGATGGACCCTCATGAATCATGGGTTGCTTGCCCCTCTCTGGTACCTGTGCTGGTGAAGAAAGCGAGGCCCCTTCCACCTGATGTGGAGATAACACTCGTTGTGTTGACGATGAAGGTGAGACCCCTTCCACCTGCTGTGGAGATAATACTCGCCTGGCTACTGCAAATAAGGCTCTCTGGCCTCTCTGATAAGTGAGCTGAGGTGAGGAACTGACATGTCGAGTGACCGGAATATCAAGCTGCTGTGATGGTCCTCAGCAAGATTAAGTTTTGAGTTTTTTTATGCTTTGGGAGAGGGGTAGGGTTTTCACTTTCAGTGATTAGGGAGAGGGGAAAGATTTGCATTTCATTTATAAAATAATATGGGAAAAGTGATGAACCTATAAGTGTGAGTGAAAGGGAAAGGAGGGAACCAAACCAAAGGGAAAAAATAGCTTGAAACAACACAAAGCCTAGCACAGTTTTCTCATTAACATTGCAGCCACCTAATGTCCTTTCACTTGCATGATTTGAGGTTAAAATCATAGCATGAGGGCTTACATCCATCACCAACCACAAAAATGATGTGTAAAGAGCCTACCTTGAACAAATTCGATGACTTGAAGGAAGATTGGGCAATTGTTTTGAAGTTTGCCGCAAGACAACTCAAAGGGTCTCGCAGGCCGTTCAAAAGGTCTCGCACCACCCAGAAGGTCGCCCCAGTTATATTTTTGCACTGTGGAGGGGCGCTCAAAAGGTCTCGCACTGCCCAGAAGGTCGCACAGGCCTCTCAAAAGGTCTCACACATTGGCAGTTCTGTTTGAAGGCCTTCCCGGTGTCAGAATTGAGCAAAAGTGGGCTCGTTGGAAAGGTCTTTGAGTATAATTATCATTTTACCCATCAAGAAAATCATTTGGCCAACCAATCTAGGAGAAAACTTGATTTTCCCAAGGTCACTTTAGAGGTATCTTTGATTCTCCTAAGGCAACAGAATTCTTGACATTTCTCTTAAACCATGACACCTGTGTAAAAAGTGAAGGAGGTTTTTGGTATTTGGCATGTTATGGACAAAAACCTCTCTCAGTTTTCCAAAATTCATCTTTTACTGCTCTGAAACATTGTTTGAGTGAAACTTGCCCCGATGTATGAAACAAGGAATTTTGTCGAAATGAAGCGAAAAGAAGGGGATAGGGGGCTTCTAAATTCTTAGAGAAATTTTTGGGAGTGGGGAGGGATGTTAGGGAGCAGGGGAAAGTGGAATCTCAGAGATTGAGTGAGGGGAAGGGGTCCAAAAGGGCAAAACATGGGCCCAACCTAGAAAATTGCCAGGTTGTAGCTAGAAACTAGGGTTTGTGCAAAAATGAGGATTTTGGGGGATCTGAGTGTTGGAAAGCATTTGGTAAAGTACTTTAAGGATAGGGGAAGGTGTATGAACATCAGGAAACAAGTTTTGTCATTGATTTGACCATCCAAGAGAAATTAGCTTTCAAAACCCTAGGAGAGGGAAATGAGCTTGCCAAGGCACAACTGAAGCATGAACAAGGTGTAAAATGACCTATTAGACACTGACATGATAATGAAAACCCTATGAATGATGATAGACTTAGCTGAATAGTGACATGGACCGACATTTGGACAACTTTAGAAGGAGTGAAAACAAACCCTAGGCCTAATGCCTAGTGACCAAATTTTGCTTGAAAACTCTTTGAAATGACAAAATTTGACCTTGACACTTCAAAATCACTTTGTAAGAGCACATTTGATCACTGGAGGAAGGCTGGGAAGACTGACACTAAAAGATTGGTCAGGGGTTATTACTAGCCTTTGGATAGGATCATAGTTCACGTGGTAGTAATGTACAATTTTTGGGAATATATGTACTTTGAGCAATTGGTACTCTGGTAAGCCTGATTCGCAAAGTCCAATGGGGTCGACTTGGTTCAGGAACTGGTCTCTATATTTGTAGAAAATTTTTAAAGGGGATTTGTTGATGGTAGTGTCTTTAATCTGGAAGTCTTTGTTTGCAAGTGGGAGGTGGTCCAAATGCCTGTGGGGAGTTGTAATGTGCATAATATTCAGCGCAATTGGGGCTTCCATACTTGGTTCTTGTGGATTCAAGGATGGGGCAAAGGGTTTTAGGGAAATTGGGAACAATTAGTCTATTTTAGAGTATTTTAGGACTACCAGGTGTCTTAATTAACTAAATTATTTAGCATTTAAAGAAATTTAGCTCAGGTTTGGCAAGAAATCAAGGTTTCCTAGTCGGAATTAGGTAAATACTTGGTGTCAGTTGTTTGAATGGAGTAAAGGTCTTGGTGCACTGTTTTCAGGAAGCACACGGGTCTACAAGGTGGTCTGGAGTTCAGAAGCTATGGAAATTTGATGGTGGATAGCAGGTTTGTAGTTGAATGTGCTCTGTGCTTTGCATGGAAGCCAGAACGTCCTTTTCACGATGAACAACGAAAAACAATGAGTTTTTTGGATTTATGTGTAAAATCAATGATACTGGCAGGGATAATGGGAAAATGGTATTTGGTGCCAATTGGAGAAAGTAATAGTTTGTCGCATAACGGGGGCGGTAAGTGGGATCCATCATACCGCTTTTGGGGAAAAGTGGTTTCGTGGGGAGGCCGCCCGATGCCATTCATCGGGCGCCATGTAGTGGTGGGGTGAATAGTGAAACCACTCACATTGGGTGCGTAAAGGTTGACCTTCACAGGGTGCTCGAAATGAGCATCAACCATCGGATCTAAATGGGTTAGATCGTACAGTGATCGGGGTGTGATTCGATCGGGGAGTTTAATGGAGGGGCCCGACGAGTTATTAACTGTGGGTTAGGGTGGCTTAATGATGTTGGGGGTGATATGATTGGAGGAACAGGTTATTAATTAATCACAGTTTGATTAATTAACCCATTTTTGTTTGGTGGAGGGTTATGGCTCTTAATTAGTCATGGATTGAATAATTAATCCTTTTAATTAATTTAGTCAATAAGGTTTACATTTCAAACCATCGAGGTAGGATATTAATATATTGGATTTTAATAAAATATATGGGAAAGGGGTTTTTTTTAGGAATTAAATATAATAAAAATTAGAAGTTAATAGGAAGTGAGTGTGGGAAAGAAAATGCACTAAGTATAATGCTTTGATTTTTATTTCTATATCCACATTTACACATCATAACTTAGGACAAGTTCTTTTTTGTGGGTTTTTTGTGGAAAAAAGCGGTTTTATGTAGGGTCAATTACTTTCCCTAGGCAAATGATGATTTCACCTTTGGGAAAGGGATTTTTAGGTGAAATGAATGTATTATGGAGGAAGTGAATGTTGGTAAGGGGGTTTTTAGTACTTAGATCCTATAAGTTATTGGGTTGAGGGTCTGGTCCCTCTAGAAGTCAGAGAAATACTCTGAGCCCCTTTAACTTAAGGTTGTAGGTACTTTTGACTTTGCTTATAGAAAATTAGTGAAATTAGAAGTAAAATAAATGGGAAAATTAATCACTTTACTTTGTAAATGTTCTATTATCATTCATACTCTTAGCAACTTGATGATGAAAGTAAATGATATGTTTTTATGCAATCAATCACCATAATTCTGCAACTATCCCACTACTTACCCATCTACTCATCCTACTATTTTTTCTACTCTTTATTAGGGCGCACTTAAGCTGGAAAACCCTTATCAAACATTTTTCTTTTCTTTTACAGTAAAAATCTATCTAAGTCTATCCTTATTACATCCAAGGGCTCAAATTAAATTGTTGAGCTCCTTTTATTTACTCTACCTATCTGCTTATCTGCCAAGATTAAAAAGTTTGGTCAAATTTTATTCTCTATCTCTAAGAATGAAATTTAAAACATGGAATAACCAAGATTAAACTATTTGGTTACCATGGATTGTGGCATAAGTAAAAAGTTTCACACAATCATTATTATACAAAAAGTAAAATCGTGGTGGCATTTGGACTTGCACACTTTCATGGTCTTTTTCATTTTCTTGAGGTTCATTTTTCATCTTTTTTTTACCTTTTTTCATTCTTTTTGTCCTTTGATTTTTCTTTTAGGACATCCCCTTTTTAAATTTTTACATTTTTTAATTTTTTACAAATATGGAAAAAATTTGCAAAAAGCAAAGGTATGTACATATTGCAATTTTGACCTCATCCATTCAAAAATTATGACACCTATTGGTATAGGAACATAACAAGTGTGAAGTTAAGTTGGAATCTCATGAACCATTATTGTTGGATCGATATGAGGCATTTCCTCGTATGACCAAGTGAAAAATTCTCAAAATTATTTAGAAAGTTCAGTATAGATCCTGATCTCATCTAGAGAATAGGAAACCCCAATATGAATGTTCTAGACAATTCTCAGTTTAATGGAAATGTCAAGAGGCATAGTAGCAGTGATGTTCCCCATATTACCCTCTGATAAGACTTCATGCACTAGGACAAGTGTCTGAAGTGGAGGTGTAAGATAATGAGAAACATATGCTTCAAGATAGGAAAGCATCTCATTGAGGCAAGGAAGTAAAGAATAATAATGATGTAGACCGTTACATGAAGTTTCATTCAGAGACATGACCTCAACGATACTCTCATTGGTGGGGAAAGTCTCATTCAAAGGATCTGGAGAATCCAAGAACCAAGCCAAGGAGATGTCATGTAAGTGTCTAGGTTCATACTGAAAATAATATGACTTTCTGAGGTGGCCATTGAGGGCAAGACAATTTATTGATAATATATCTCCAATGGAATTAAAGGCATAACATTGCCAAGTGAATCTGATATGTGGTATGGATAATCCAAGGATCTGTAGATTCCAAGATCATCTTGACTGAATGAACATTTAGAGGTAGCAGAGTAAAAGTACCCATTATGGAAGAGTCTTTGAAGAGACCTGCCCCCACACTCTCATAAGGAATCTCAGTATTTCCCATGTAAGGAACGATCTCGTTCTATGAACCAGAAGAAAAGAAGGACAGTTGATCAACCGTGAAATTTTTTCCTTCATGAGGAAAATAAAGTATGCAGAACAAAAATGACACCACACGAAACATGGAGTGGATCCAGCTTCAACTAAGAAGAAGGTTGTAGTTGAAATTTGCATCTACAACTTCTACTTCTAACTCAACATTCTTTCCTTCTAATGTAATCAGCAAGTTCATGATAATACCATAAGGACATGAACCTATGTTGTCAAAGGCTTCGAGGGTGTTCAGGAATGGTTAGGAGAAGGAGAGCCAATGGATTTCGAACACAAAACTGACATGATGCAAGTAGAGACACCTTCATCAATAATCGTTCGATGAATTGTCTTTCCTTTGATAAGGACCTATATTAGAAATGCAATCTAATGAGGAAGAAAGGCACATGATTTTGTATATCGAAAGTAATCAAACTCGAATCACAAGGATCAATAGCACCTATGAAAGACAACAGTTACTTCTGTTGCATTAGACAGGATTGGAGAACCTCCCAAGCAGACATTGTCGAAGGTGCCTGAGCTAAATCCTAAACAATATTGTAATGTTGCACAACTCTACCATTCAAATTAAAATATGACTTCTGAAGAACACCTTTGGGAGGTGGTTGCATGATGGACTCACTGTTAGGGCACTCGATATGGAGCAGACAAGAATTGGATGGAGTAGAAGTAGAAGGAATATCGGTATCTTCTTTCTCCATCGTCTTCTTATATGCGGTTTGATAGTAGCGATCGAGATAGGTGATGAACCTTGCATCATGAACACTTGAGAACCTAAGGAAGTAGAAGACTAAGTTTGGTGTATCAACTAAGTCTATTGTGATGGAAAGGGTTCTTTTAAGACAACCATAGTCCCTTTCAGCAAGCGACTAACCTCAGATTGTCGAGGATAATCCTTAGCATAATGATCCTCCTCACATATGAGGTAAGCATATTTCAGCTTTCTTATAGAAGCATCATCCATAGATGATTTAGGAGGGTCTAGTTTTTGGGCATCGTCTTTGGCCTTAAATTTTCCCTTATTTTTACCTTTAGAGGCCTTATCTGCTACGGTATATTCGATAACATGTGCCTCAGAGGTTTTACTAGGACTGGATGAATTTTTGGAGGTATTATTGGAACCAGTGTTCAAGATAGATTTCTACTTCGAAGAATATTTCGGGGAATTCTGAGACATATAACCAATTACACCATCAAAAAGTGGCGTATCCGGAGACTTTGATGCCTCCAGATCCGATGATGGTCTCAAAGCACTAGGTAACATCTCGTACAATGTGCCAGATTGCAAATAGTCCAAATCTAAATACTGGGCACGAGTGATATCTCGTGCTTCAGTAACACATCCACCCATAACTCTGTCCTTAGAAATCTTGCACACTAATTATTTTGTGAACCATTTTATCAACAACTCGTCAGTAATCCCAAAATTGATGAGGTGACGCCAACATCTCCATTCATGGATATGATAGGAAATGTGGGTCGTAGTGTCTTGCTTAAGGGATGTAAGAAAATGGGTGCCAGTTTCATATTCAACTGGAAATTGGAAATAAGTGAGGAAAGCCATAGCGATAGAGTTGAAGTCATTGTATTTACCTTAAGGCAATTTGATGTACCATTTAACAGTAGCACCTATGAGAGTTCTCTGAAAGAGTGGAAGATGTATAGAATCATCGACATACGAATTGGAGTAGCACCAAAGGTGATATGTCATCATGTGGGCTTTCAGATCCTCCTTAGCTCTTCTCTTGAATTTGGGGAAATCGCTCGAAATTTTCATTAGAATTGTAGGCCAGCAAGGCGAATGAAGAATGGGATCATTCATGAGCCTCAAGACATTGAGCAACTCCAACATAGCCAAGAATGGAAATCATGTGTTAAATGGCATATAGGGCCTTTGAGGAGACCCAAACTAAGGAGTCCATCCTTGCTGGTAAGGATTTCCCTCCCACAGTGGAGGATTTTGTCCATATGGAACCTAATTTTGTCCCCACTGAGGGTTACCTTAACCGTAAGGTGGATTCGGTCTAGGGTAGGCTTGATACTTGCCTACCATAGGCCACTGATAAGCATTGTACATGGCATACGGATTATAAGTTTGTTGAACCTGTTAACCGTGAATGTAAGGAGATTGACCTTACTGCTATAGGGGTTGACCTTGACCTTGCAAAGGCTAAGCTTGCTGATAAGTATATAAATCTTGATGCTTCGAAGGTTGACCTTGTTGCTTTAAAGGTTGGGGCTGCAACGAAAAATGTAGAGAAGATTGCTGAACAAATTGAATTTACAAATGCAAAGGTTGTTGCGACTATGGAAAAGGTTGCCCCTACGTCTGTAACAATTTCCCTTGATACTGTAATGCTTTCCCTTACTGCTGTAAAGATTACCCTTGTTATATGAAGGTTTCCCTTGTTGCTACAAAGATTTTCCTTGTTTCTACAAGGGTAGTTGGATAGTTCCATGGGTTATACCTTGAGGGTGTTGATAATTCTTGAATTGGATCTAGCCATATCCACCAGGAATAGCGGATTTACCAAGATGTAAATAAGGTCCATCTTGAGCAATGTAAGGCGGATTAACCAAGGCTTGCGAACCATATGGGACATAAGCTTGTTGGAATGCAACCTGAGACATATACGACTATTGATATTGGATGTTACCTGACCCAGATGGACTAGCAAGGTTAGGAATAACACCATAATAAGGTTGATTAACTCCAATCATGTGAATTTGTAATCGACTCACATTGGTTTCACCTGAGACAAGAGGAGTATTCGGATCTTGTCCCCAAGGCGATGGCATATTTTATCCACTTGATGGGGGGATAAAAGAACTTATCGAGACCTGATCTAAGATAGTTGGTTGAACTAGAAGAGTCAATTGAAACAACGAGACAGATTTTGATGGAATGGTAGGTTGAATAGAAACAAAGGTGACTACAGTTTGTACAATAGTTCGAGAGGTCATGTTCGGAATGAACGGACCCTATGTAGGCATAGCATTGGAAGACTACATGGGGTTCTGATACAATAATGAGGCACTAGGAGTACTCAAAACTAACTAAGCTAGAGTGGTATATCCATGTGGCAACATGGGTCCAGTAGTTTCAAGATAGGTAAGGGACAAGACTCTTCTTGTATAAGGAAAGCCTTCAGGAGGAAATTTATACCCTTGTTCATCATCGATGTGAGGAGTATGGGTAGAGGAAACTTCCAAATGACCCAAAGAAGACATTGGGATTTCAACTTCTGACTCCATAGATGGGAACAATTGGTGACGAGGAACTTGAAATATACAAGGAGATAACTCCAAAGGAATACGAAGTTGATTGTATGAACTGTAAGGGCATTGAGGAGATATCACAACATAATTAAACACTGGATTCGACAAATAGATAACAAGCCTCTACGGACTCTTAGGAGTCTGTGGACTCTCAAGGGGTTTGAATAGGATTATCAAAGGAATCTGTATTAGATTCTTGAGGTGACCAGGAATCTAATGGAGGTGGATGAGGAGATAAGGGTTGGATACTTGGAATGATACCAAGTTCAAAACCTTCGTCCTCAAGTGATGGAGGAAGTTCTAGATGAGCTCCTTGGGAGGACCCTTCAGTATTAGACAATGAAGCAGAACTATGAGATGAACACAATGGTTCAGCCATGACGACTTCCTCTCAATATCAAAAAAGGAAAGGAGATTCGTTTGAGGCTTTTAAAAATCTTGAAATTAATAGGGAATTACTCAATATTGGTCCAAGAAGAAATCTCTTGGGTTCGACATGTTTATCGTGGGAAATTATTTTAAACAAAAACTTTTCCTTTCATCTTTTAAGAGTCGAGAAAAGGGTGAAAATGTGATTCTAGTCACTTTCAATGATCTAGCGAGCTTGAAAGGACAAGTTTCTCGATGAGATTTTCAAATTTAATGAGTTAGAAAATATCAAAATGACTACTCTGGTGAATCTATGTAAAAGGAGTACCAAGTAACCGTGAACTGCAATATACACCTCAACAAATAAATTTACCAAGGACTTGATGTACGTGCAAGAAATCTCCCCAAATGTTGTGTTTGGTGTATCATGTTTACAAGGCAGTAGACTCAAGCTTCCTATGGATAAATTTTTGCAACCTATTGGGGTATCCCTTTATATACACAATGGTACAGGGAGCACAAGTCTGTGATAGCATTGTCTAATGTCGAAGCGAACGACAGTTGCTAAGTTTTAAAGATGTTGAAACACGTCTCTAACCTAGAACACTAAATATTAACGTTAATGTTTCAAATTCTCCTTATATTAATTGATAGATTTTAAAGTTTATCTTGGAATTATGTTTCAATTTCAAGGCCTTAACAATGTTACATGTTCCTAAAATGAATACTAGATGATGAAATGAAATCCTTCAATTCAATGAAAGGTATCTATGTAGCGAAGAAGTTCACACAAATCATGTATCAAAACAAATGCAGAAGTACATTCATGACAATATCCAAATGCTAAATGAAAAATATGAAATCTAATCTTTCATATGATAAGCAAATGCCAAAACAAATCTTAAATAAAATTTTCCTTAATATATAATGATGACTTTTTCTCTTTTTAAAAAATGCAACTAACATAATCTAGTGCAAAAGTAAAAGAGAATGCAAACAAGCCAACAAATATGAAAATCTCTTTCACATTATTTATTTGAATGTAACTCAAAATGCTTCGAAAACGATGAAAAGAATAGCACTTTCACTTTGACTTTTTGAAAAACAAAACTTCAAAGCAAACACTTCCTTTTGATTATAATGAGACGATCAATTTGTAATCTATTGTTTTTCAAAGAGAACTTAAGCAACTTTTACAATATCTACTAATGAAAATGAATTAAGACACAAGAACCAAAAATTAATATCCAAAGTATGTCTGAACACACAAAGACTCTTTAACATAGGCTACTGATCTCTGATCTCTGATGGGAAGACCACCGAGTGGATGAAGGTTGACCTAGAATACCCAGAAACCCTAAAAGGCTAATCAAACCTCAAGGACACTCAAACAAAGTTAAAAGTTTGTTGCAATTAGGCAATAACAGTTTCAATGAAGATCACATTATTAAATCAAAGGAGATACGCAACGGGAGAAACACAGCGGCTAGGGTCACCATAGCGAGAAGAGTCTGATTCTAATGGAGAGTGGTAGGGGAGGGAGCTCAGATACCTCCTACAAATATGTAGTGGCTAGCAAAAGTAAATCACCAACTGGAAATAGTAAAGGCGGTATGAACTACAGAAACAAGGACAATGAAAAAGAAACAGATGGGACTAGAACAAAAGAAAATTGCAGCACAAAGGACAAAGAGGAAGAAGACAAAATTCTGGGTTCAAGAGACAAAAAACAAAAAGGACCTTGCAAACGAAAAGCAGATATCACTCCTCAACTAATATTAAATGATCCTTCTCTGCAGGAGCACAGTGAACATATGGGAACCTACACCATTATCTGTAAATTCATGGGACTATGGCCCACTGAAAAGGCTTTACAAACGTGGGTCAAGTATCATTGGAAACCCAAAGGAAGCACTGATCTACATCTTGGGTCAAAAGGATTCTTCACAATAGTGTTCTATAACATCGAAGATAAAGACAAAATATTCGAAGGAGGACCCTATTTTTTTGCTACAGTAGGTCTCTATATGAGACCTTGGAGAATGAACTTTGTCCCAGAGAGGGAGACTTTCTCTTCGGTTTCTGTGTGGGTAAGGCTCTACATCTCTACCTCTTGATTATTGGCAAACTAAATCATTCACTGCCATTGGCAATAAACTATGGCACTATGTCAAAGCTTCTGAAGCCACAAGAAGGGGAAAATATACCTCCTTTGCTAGGATATGTGTGGAAATGGATCTAGTAGGAGCACTTCCAGATGAAGTTATCCTTGAAGTTTTTGATGAGGAGTGGGTGTTGATGGCAGACTACGAACATATCCCCTTCAGATGCCGAAGATGCCATGAACATGGGCATTTGTTAAGAGATTTCCCTCTCAACAAAGAAGATAACAAAGAAAAACTTAATAAAACAAAGGACACTGAAAGTTTTCAGAAAGTGGATAGTAGAGGAAGGGGGGGGGGGGGGGGGAACGGATCAAAGCAACAACATATGGAGGGGAAAAAGGGTAGTCAGAATATGTTTCAAATGCTAGAAGAGCCTGAAGAAATCACAAGAGAGAATCAATATCAGGAGGAAGATGCTAAAGAAAAAGAAAAAAAAGAGGACATAAATCATTCTCTGGACATTGAATCTCAAAAAGAAGTCATGAGAAGTGAAATAGAAATGGATATGGACCAGGAAATGACGCAAAGTGAAACAGATCTAGAAGATCATGAACTACAAGAAATCCTCGACAAGGAAAACTTAGTTCTGGAAGGATTCCTGATGAAAGGAACGAAAGGAGGAATAGATTCTCTGCCTCAAGAAGGATGAAACAGAATAAAATAGTTATTTTTATGGAAAACACAGGAACGAGGACTAGAGAATGGTAAAAACATGCAAAACTAGGAGCACAAAGGGGTGAAAACAATGAAATTAAGTCCAGGATTAGCAACCAGAAATCTAGGAAAGAAGAGAGGCAGAAAAAAGCAAAATGAGCTCCTGATGGAGTGTGGAAAGCTAATGATAGATTCAGGTAAGATGAAAGATCTAACTAGTTACTCCTTTACAAATCTTTAATTATGAAGTTCATATCATGGAATATCAGAGGTCTAGGTAGTAAAAGAAAACAAAGAATGCTAAGTAACATAATGAAACTAGCAATGTCGGACATAATCTTCATCCAAGAGAAAAAATGCTCCATTCAGAAAATAAAACAAATCCATAGAAAATGGCTCAATAAGTTTGAGTTTTTAGAAGTCAAAGTAGAGAACAGAGCGGGAGGCATCCTCACTCTTTGGAACCCCCAAAACGTCAGCATTGTAGATGCGGAGGCAATGAGAAATTACTTATTAGATATCATTCAACCAGTGGGGATGTCTGAGACCTTCCTAGTTACGAATGTCTATGGTCCTTAGAGAATAGATGAGAAGCTTAGATTTCTGAAATTCCTGGTACATCTTAGAGGTAGACATAAAGAAATCCCTTGGGTCCTTGGAGGAGACTTTAACATGATTAAATCTCTTTCGGAAAAAAAGGGAAGCACTAGAATCCTCAATAGAGATTCAGTAGGATTCCATTCTTTCATAGAAGACATGAAAATGGTTGACTAACAGTCTTTTTACTTGGAACAACAAGAAAGGAGGTCATGCTCAAGTTGCCTCCAAGTTAGACAGATTTTTGATCTCTGAGAAGCTGATGCTCACAAATACAGAAATATCTGCTAGTGTTCTCCCATTTGGAGGCTCTGATCACTGTCCGATTCAATTAGAAATCAAGGGAATTAATGCTCCCAGGAACAAACCCTTCAGATTTGAGAATATCTGGCTCTCCCACCTAGATTTCATCAGCAACATTGAAAAATGGTGGTCCGAAGATCTATAGGTTCAGGGCTCCAAAATGTTCCGCCTCCATAAAAGACTAAAGAACATAAAAATCAAACTCAAAGAATGGAACAAGAAGGATTTTTGGAACATTTTTGTAAACAAAAAAATCAGTAGAGATCAAAATGCAGGAACTAAACCAAGCAATGATCATATATGGTTCTGATAAAACCAAAAGTGAGCAAGCTGAAAAACACAACCTTGATTGGGAGAATTTATGCAAACAGGAGGAAATTTTTTGGAGACAAAGGTCTAGAGCTCAATGGCTCAAAGAAGGTGAAGGAAACACTAGTTTTTTCCACCATTCCACCATAGCCAATAGAACGCACAATAGAATCTCCTCAATATTGAATGAAGATGGGGAGCTTCAACCCTCTCACAAGAATATTGAAGCTGTGATGGTTCAACATTTCAGAGGCATCACAAATGAAAACAGTCTAGATAGAGAGCAACACATCAAGGAAATTATAAAGAATATTCCCAGGATGGTGTCTAGAGAAGATAACTTTAACTTGAACACACCAGTAACCAAAGCAGAGGTTAGTAGGGTTATCAAAGATATGCAAAATGGCAAAGCTCTAGGCCTAGATGGTTTCAATGTTGACTTTTTCAAATCCTGTTGGAATGTTGTCAAACATGATATTTTGGAGGTGGTAGAGGGCTCCAGAAGAAGCAGATCCATTCTAAAATCCCTCAAGACCTCCTTCATCTCCCTGATCCCCAAACAAGACTCAGCCCTGACTCCTGATAAGTTCAGACCCGTTGCTTTATGCAATGTAGTTTACAAAATTATTTCCAAGATCTTGGCCAACAGACTCAAACCTCTTCTTCCTTCTTTGATTTCTGGGGAACAGTCTGGTTATGTTGAAGGGAGGCAAATCCTGGACAATATTATTTAGGCCCACGAGGTTGTTCATTCTCTCACTAGAAAAAGGTAGGACGGTATGATCATGCAATTAGACATTGCAAAATCGTATGACAAGGTGACTGAATTTACATCAAAAAGGTCCTTTTCGCTTTTGGGTTTAATCATGACTAGATCAGATGGGTTATGGCCTTGGTTACTTCACCTAGCTTTCCAATTCTGGTGAATGGATCACCCTCAAAGATCTTCACTCCTTCCAGAGGCCTCGGGAATGGAGACCCAATCTCTCCCTTTCTTTTTATCGTCATGATGTAAGGATTGGGTTGAACCATTAAAAATGGTAAAGTCTTAGGAAAGATCAAGGGCCTCCAATTAATGGAGAACGGCCAAGCCTTGACTCATCAACAATTTGTGGATGACACCATGCTGCAGGGTATCCCCACAGTCAAGGAAGCTACAATGTACAAAAAATCTTAAATGACTTTTCCTCGGCTTCAGGTATGGAAGTCAATCTCTCCAAATCAATTTTTTTTTCTTAAACACTAACATTGCTTTTCAAAGGAGCATCTCCAGAATTCTGGGCTTCCAAAGGGAGGTCTTTGGGAATCCCCCTTATGGATAAACTAATGCACAAAAGTATCTGAGAACCGGTGCTCAACAAGATGCAAGATAAGATCAAAAGATGGACTTTCTGAGCATTAAACCTTGCTGGCAGATTGATTTTGATGAAGGAAGTTCTTCAATTTATCCCTATTTTCTTTTTATCAGCCTTGCCAGCTCCCAAAGGGGTCTTACAGCAATTCAGGAACATTCAGAGAGACTTTCTCTGGGGCAAGGAGGAAACCAGAAAGAAATGGGCCTTTGTTTCTTGGGATAAAATCTATAAACCCAAAAGTCATGGAGGCCTAGGCTTAGACAATCAAGATATTCTAAGTAATGTTTTAGGAGCCAAACTCTGGTGGAGATGGGTTAAAGAGCCAGGGGCACAATGGGCTAAAACCCAGAAAGAAAAATGTGCAAGCTCTTGGCGAATGAGTGATCTCATCAGAATGTCAAGGAACATAAAAGGCTCTCACATCTAGAATAAAGCCTAGGATAACAAAAGCCTAGTACAAAACAACAACTTCCATGAAATCAGAGCAGGAGAACAAGCTCTCTTCTAGGAAGATAAATGGAAACAAGAACCAATGTTGTTAAGGGAGGACTTTATCAACATCAAGTAGGAAACTAAATTCCAAGAACTAATAAAAGTTATGGATTTCTGGAATCTTTCTCATGATAATGAGAAATGGAGAAGTTGGAGGAAAATAGAATGCAGAGGGGATGACCCCATAAAAGGAAAAACAAAAGAACTCATGAACATATTAGAACAGAGGAAGATCTTGGTTACATATGGGCTAGATCAGTTCATATGGGGCCAAAAAAAAGAAGGCAAATTTAATATCAAAGAAGCAAAAAGAATAACCCTCAACCTAGATCCCTGCGTTTTGGCTAAGTCCTGGAAAAAAATTTAGAGCCACCAAGGATGGATGAAGATCAAACTGTTTATGTGGTTAGTTAATCACAAGAAAATTTTAACTTGGGAAAACATTCAAAAGAGGGGGGTTATTGGGCCTTCTAGATGCCAATTATGTGAGGCTCAAGAGGAGACAATGGAGCATATTCTCAACAACTGCACCTATACCACCTGGTTGTGGGATTCTTTCAACATCATTTTTCAACAGACAGACAGAGACAAAAGGTAGCATTATTAACACCCTGAACAAGTGGAGAATTTTTTTTTCAAAGTATGAGATCCTTAAGTTGGCCTTGACCTTTACACCAAGCTTCATTATTTGGAATGTTTGGAAGGAAAGGAATAAAAGATTTTTCAAGGATGAAAAGACTACTCCTCTTTGCATGATGGAATTGATCTTAAAACAGATTAAGGAGACCATTTCCACCACTATGCATAGTTATCCCTTGAATCCTCCCAATGCACTTGAATTGAGAACTCTCAAGCAGGTGGGAAGGCATGAGATCATCCTCAATGGTCTTAGAAAAAAGAAAGAGTTTTGGAAAGGGAAAAGGAGTTTTGGCATCTGTTAGAGTCGGTCTTGTCAGTCCTCCGTCAGAGATCAAAACTCTTTCTGTATTTCATTTTTAGGAGTCTCGCTCCATTCACTCTGTTGCATTCCACTAGGGGCATACCATAATTTGACGGAAAAGGTCATGTTAGTCATTTCCCCTCATGTCTGGAACTTGTTGGCTTAGGTCTTTGTCAATATTCACTAAAGTCCATGACAGTCAATGTTTTATATTTTAAGGGACAAGAGTCGTTTTCAGTCATTAGGTCTAGGGATCAAATAAATTGGTCTTCAAACATGTCCAATAAAGCCATGCAGGCTAGAGAGAGACCCTTACAAAGTTGTGATTTAAAGATTTTCATCGTCATGTTGACAGATTATGACTGTTCTTCAAAACTCTATTTTGCAGAAAAGTCAAACAGTGTGTCATTTGTGATAAGTTTCAAAAACGTTTCCAGTTGATCTCTTCAAGCACAGTCATGGTTTCCTTGGTCAAATGCCATGTCAACAACCCCTGTAAAAAGTGCCAAAACATTTCATCATTATAGCTAAAAATTCAAAGGGAAAAGTGAAATACAGAGTTGAATAAAATAAGGAAAAAGTGCCAATTTTTTTTTTTATCAAAGTGGGTTTTGAAGAAACAAAAATTAAAGCCATGACTCCAATGCCTTTATATAGGATTCCCACAAGAGAAAAATTCATTATGAACACGAAGGATAGAGAGAAACATTGCCAAGTGTTTGTGAGAGAGCTAGCACGTGTTTGGGTGAGTTTGGAGGAGTTTTCAAGGGCGTGGTGCACATAGAGAGAGCGGCGCATAGGGCGCGACCCCATAGTGGTGGAAATACACGGGCGCAACACACACAAAGAGAGCAGCGCACTGGGCTTACTGTGTGGCGCACACCCACAAAGGCCTGAATTTGTGCCAAATTTGCAACAAATCATTTTAAATCCCTTCCAATTGCTAAGCAGGGTCTAAATCCTAGTTGCTCATCAAATTTTGTGGTTATGATGATGGTTTATGGCTGTTGATAGTTGCAATAAAAATGCCTAAACCCTAACACTTGAAAACATCAAAACCATTCTTACTAGGGTTGCAAACTTGTTGTGTTGATGCCAAGGCTCCTCTTTCACCTCCCATTTTTCCCCTTCTTTCCATTGTTCCCTTCCCCCCTATCCCATTTTTCCCTATTTTCCCTACCCTAAAATATTACTAAACCCGTATTCCCTATCCCCTCCACTCATTTGTCAATGTAAAACCCCAAAACCATACCTTATAAAATCCCCAAACCCTCCTACATGTCCCTAAACAAAATTTCCCCCCATAACCCCTAATCCCATCATTATTTCCCTTCCTAACACTCCCTTTTTGCATTGTTCCCCCTGGTGGCAGAGATCACAACAACACATAGTTTCACTACCATCATCAAAGCAAAGTCAAAGCATAGTCCATATACAGTAGTCATGGCATCAGAGCATTCATTGGAGTATGAGATGGAAACCCAAAGTGATTCATCCTCGGAAGAACAGGCTCCCCGGAGACATCACAAAAGTGGCAAACATGTTGGGGATGAGCCAACCACCCTCATAGAATTATTACATATTATAACAACTCAGAAATATATTAAGCACATATATAAAACCAGACACAAAATAAATTGGCGAAAAAAGGCAGAAGCCTCATGCTTCCTTAGCTATTCACTCTCATTTTTTATAAAAAAAATTGAATATACTGTTACAAATAAATAGATGAGAGATAGTGTTCTCAAGATAGTGTGTTCTATCTTAGACATTTTTGGTTGAGATAATTTCTCCTTTGGTTGAGATAATTTCTCACCAGACACACACCAATATAGGAGTTACCTAAACTAACTCCTATCTTAGAGGAACAACCCAAGAGTTAGGCATAAATTCCTAACTTGGAATATTTAATGAATTTATTTATTTTTGGATTTATTATTGTTTTATGAGAGAGGCTAACATTCCCCCCCTCAATGATAAATCCAAAATAAGAACGAGGAACCATCTTCCAAGTTCTCATGTTGATCCTCAAAAATATTGGCTGAAAAAACCGCCAAATCTGGATGTTGAAGAAACTGCAATATGAAGAGACTGAGTCAGCTGCATGACTGATTCATCTCATAAAGTCGCTTGAGAACTCCATCATGTGCCAAGCCTCGAAAGGATCCAACTGTCCTTTGCTTGAAAACAGCATCCGGTGTCCACTGACACAATTTGAAGAATGCCCACTCACTGATGATGTTGAAAAACAACTCAATGTTGCTTTTTCTATGATGAAAGTTGCTCACTGCTACTTTTGTTGTCGATCGCCCACTGGCGAATTTACTGATGCTCACTGCTGATGACGATGCCCACTGGCTGCTTCACTAATGTTGTCAGGACTTTCAGTCGGACAACCACTTTTCAATTTCATTGACATTTCCCCCTTTGTCCACTGAAAGGAGAGACAATCTTCTCCAAAATATACTTGAACTCCCCCCCTTCAAGTGTAGGAGAGTTTCACTGTTGTACTCCCTCATTCAAGTGCAGGAGAGTACCATCATCGGTTCACTGCTGGCTGCACTATGTGTGATTGTAGTCGGTTGTAAAACTGAGACAATCTTTTGACTGTGGATGACCATTCCCAAGGATCGATCCATTCATAATGTATCTTGAATCTCGCTGATTTTTGTTGGTTGCGACATTTTTCTGAGGAATGGTTGGGCTTGCCACAATGGCAACAAGGATGGAGATCAAAACACTGATCTTCCATATGACTGGTTCTTTGACAATGAGAACATTTCGGTTGGACATCAATTTCAAGTTGCGTGCAATTCTGCTTGTCTACAACTTTCTCAGAACCTACTGAGGTGAGTGGTTCAAGAAATCCTTCACTTACAAATGTAATTGGCTTGGAATAATCTGGGATATGTAAGTTGGTGTCATCAGTGACATATCCTAAGCCTCGTCAATTCTTGTTATTTTGAATTTCTTCCCAGGGCTTGATGATGGGTTTGGAAGAAATTTGAATTTGATCATGAACAACTTCGACACTTGAAGTTGTTTGGATGAGTGATTTGGAATCAACATCTTTATCTTCATCTGTATGGTTGAATGACTTGGAAGAAGCACTCTTTTGTCACAACTCATCTCTTTGTAGTTGCGACTCTAGTTGAAGAAACTCAATGGTTTCATGTGTTTGTTGTAGATGCCGTGAAAGATCAACAAGAGTTTCTTTGCTAGTGTGAACCATGTCTTCATCACTGGAGATGATCAAACTGTGAAGAATGTTTAACAACTGAATATGTTGCACCATCTGAACTTGCTTACCTGAAATCAGGCTCTCTTGTTGTAGATGTCGTGCTTTGAACTGTTTCACTTTATTTTGTTACTTTCATGACAGGCTCGCTTGCTATGGGACTTGAATGGCACACTCGCTTGATTTGTTGCTTATTGCACTTGCTGGGAACACTTGCTAGAGTTGTAGAACTTTCTTTCTTAAACTCTGGAATTCACGCTCGCTTGATGTCGATCTCAACTTGCTTGATTGACTTGATAACTTCACGCACACTTTAAGGAATAGCCACGCTCTCTTGATGTCGAGCTCAACTTGATTTGTGTTAGAGTTGAACTTGTTTGGTTGCTTTGATGGTTGTTGCAATGAACTTCACTCTGGCTCGCTTGAAGGCTTGCACTTTGTACTATTTTGATGCAAATTGCTTGAATGAATACTCACGCTCGCTTGCAGGAGATGTGAACTTGTTTCTTGTTTGCTTTAGAGTTAATATACGTGCATTCACTTGATTCTGCTTAAAGGAAGGGTGTCGAACATTGTCGAAAATGCACCCAAAAAAGCTTACAATGATTTTAATGACTCATATAAAACAAAGAATTCACTTATCTTAATTTGACTAAGTGGAAGAGAATTGATGCACTTGACTTCTGATCAAATCAAAACATGGGTGTTGGTTTCAACTGAGAATGCACCCTTACAATTCAATGCAATTGGAATTTGATTTACAAGTTCTTAAATTCGTGTGCAAGAATTTTGATGTAGACTTTGCTTTGAAATGTTGGAGTTTGCAGATTCGTGAACTTGATTGTATCGAGTGAATTTGTTTGTTGCGGTGGAATGCTGATGTTGAAAACTTTGATTATTTGTTATATGTGTTGAGCTTAATTAGCCTTCCTTGAAGCTATCTTGTTACAAGTGTTGTGCTTGCTTGCATTGAACTTTATGTGTGTTAAATGAGATCATTTATGTGTCAAAACTAGACACAAATCATAAGCAACAACATAAAGCCATAAAAACACTCGCCATCACAAATACACATGGTCTACCTAAGATCCCCTTATTCAATTTCGGGTGGATCTTGGAAACAATCACCACAAATAATATGTCTTTATTGAGTATTGAGATCATCAACCTTTAATCTTTTACAACATTGCCATGGAAGCTTTCTCAAACAATGAATATTTGACACTCACAAATTTTGGAAGAAAATGCATTCAAAAACCTGACTCAACCTCCTACATCAATGAGCTTTCCTTTGAAAAATCTATCACTTCAAAGATTTCAAAAATTAAAGCAACCTTTCTCATCTCTCATCATATTCACAATTAATTCTCTCTTCGTCCCAAATATTATTCTCCCCTAACTCTAACCCATTAAAGTTCATGAAACATTAAGTGTTAAACTTCATTCTCACCCCACTCATTCTCTCACATTGCACTTACTATCTCTCATCATATATTAAAACTTACCACGCTTCATTACAAACCATGAGAATTTTCACTCCTTTTTTTGTGATTTGTAAACTAATGCGTTGAAAATTTAATGAACCAACGAAACAATAAATAAATGATGATCTTAGGGTGGAGTATTTGACCAGAAGTTCAAAGGATGATTTCTTTGCCACTGCAAAGGAAATTGATGTCATGGAGACTTTGTTTATGCTACCATTGAAATTACGACTCGCCATTTATACTTCGTCAGCCTTGTATAATGGATCATTTTCTGCTAAAACATAATGGACCACATCTCCTTAAAATGTTGGCACACAAACTGGTTGGAACGTTGGCTAATTGTGTTATATACCTAGGGGGTAATATGGGGTACTGAGGGAGGTACCCAAGGTAATAATGTAATAATGGGATGGGCCATAGTAATAAATAAGGTGGTTAACCCATGTCATGTAAGGACCACAAATAGTTAATAATAATGTAAGGGGCCCATGGTATTAGTTGATGGTATGAGGAAACCATGGTAATGATGCATGGTATTGTATGTATGAGGCCTATATAGAGGCTAGAGACTCCACATGGAGAGATATGAAGAGAAGTATTCTTGTATGAACAGGCATATGGCTTGTGGAGTATTCTCCCTCCTTAAGGAGTGATTGTATGGTGTTGCCCTACCATAAGGGTTTGATCAATAAAGAAGCATTTCTATCTTATTTATTGGGTTTATTTCTATTATCTTATATTCTTGGGTTAGATCTACAACAAGTGGTATCAGATTTACAATAAGTGGTATCAGAGCACTTTTTTGGGCACAAAAGTGAAGAATTTTTTTTATACCTAGGGGGGGTAATATGGGGTACCGAGGGAGGTACCCAAGGTAATAATGTAATAATGGGATGGGCCATAGTAATAAATAAGGTGGTTAACCCATGTCATGTAAGGACCACAAGTAGTTAATAATAATGTAAGGGGCCCATGGTATTAGTTGATGGTATGAGGAAACCATGGTAATGATGCATGGTATTGTATGTATGAGGCCTATATAGAGGCTAGAGATTCCACATGGAGAGGATATGAAGAGAAGTATTCTTGTATGAATAGACATATGGCTTGTGGAGTATTCTCCTTCCTTAAGGAGTGATTGTATGGTGTTGCCCTACCATAAGGGTTTGATCAATAAAGAAGCATTTCTATCTTATTTCTTGGGTTTATTTCTATTATCTTATATTCTTGGGTTAGATCTACAACAAGTGGTATCAGATTTACAACACGAACTGGTTTTCCCCAAGAGTTGTAGGGGGTTTTTCCAGGGTCACATTGACCAAAAATCAATGTGTTCAAATGTGTTAAATGACTATTTGTACCTGCTGATTTTTTATTTCTGCATTTTCCAGCATTTTGTAAAATTTCCAGAATTTGTGTTTTCAGCAAAAATTTATTTTTTCAGTTGTTGAATGTATGGATATGGGGAATGGCATTTAACTATATGGGAGAAATAAGGTGAAACTAAAAACTGGGGTGGGAAATGAGAAATTTTTACATGGTATCAGAGCTTGAGTGTTAAAGTGTAGTTTGGGACAGCGAGGAAAATTAGAGCCTACTGATTTTTCACTCAGAAAATTCCAGCAAGCTGATTTTTCACAAACAGTTGTTTTATCTTTACTACAATAGTGCTATTTTTCAGTTTTAGGACAAAAAGATGTCATTGGGATTGAGGGTGGAGGATAGGCTGGATGGGCATACAAATTACAGTGTTTGGAAGGAGAGAATGCAAAGTATCTTTGAGGAGGTAGAAGTCTGGGATATCATGGTGCATACCACACAAAACGTTGTTGTTGTGCCTACTGATGCTACTTAGTTGGCTTAGTATAATAAAAAGAACAACAAGGGTAAGAGGCTGATTCTAGATGGAGTCAAAGACCATTGCATTCCTCATGTGAGAGGAAAGAGCAATGCCCATGAGATGTGGACAACATTGTCCAATCTCTACCAGAGTACCAATGAGAACCGGAAAATGGTCTTAAAGGAGAAACTGAAGAACATTAAGATGGATAATGATAGTGCAGCTGGATATCTCACAAAGATTACTAATGTGAGAGATGAGTTGGCAGCAATTGGAAAGGCCATTCCACCCACTGAGTTGGTGCGGATTGCAGTGAAT